>JAVCKT010010947.1:6301-19487 GCA_032273925.1 Rhynchotus rufescens
AGAGATTCTCATAACTGCTTTGTCTGTCTTTCAAAACTTGCATATTTTTCTTAATGAGCTTGTGCAATTTCCAAAAGTAAATATATATTGAAAATGAAAGGGCTTTCATTTCAGATTAAGATACATATTTAGATGCAAATTTTAGAAGAGAGGTTATGGATATACTCATTCCTAAATGACCAGAAGATGCAAGACACATTTATCTGTCGTGGCTGTATGTTTAGTAGATCTTCAGATAAACCCTACATTGTGGTATTCTGCTTACTTCAGTCTGCTGGAAGAATAAGAGGTAACTGTTGTGGAGGAGATTTGGCTTTACTGCAAATTCTACAAAGAAGCCTGCATCCTATAAGGCAAAGTATTATCTTGAGCAAAAGTTTTCAGGTTGTTTTTCAAGTAGATCTACAAAAGCTCTTCTGTTTTAGACCAATAGGAACTAAGATAAATTCCTGGAGTTCTGATGTATTTCAGACTCAAATTGGAGAAACTGTTGAGCATTAAAACATTTCTAGATTTTGAATCTGAGAGTGTTGAATTTCCTTTTGCATACGATGAGTGTTTGCTGCTAACAGGGGCCTGGCTACCCTAACTCTGGGGACTTGTAGGCTTAGCTTTGCTTTGGCTCAAGCTCCAAATGAAGGAGACGGATCTAGAAGCAAGCCTGCAGTGTACTGTGAGTATTTTTCTGAGCCTTAACTCCAACAATTGTAACATTAGAAACATTTTTGATTGAGAAAGCCATGATGGATGCATGTTGTCTTTTTAATGTTTCATATCTGTTAACTGGTTAACTTCTAAATGCTGATGAACTATCAGGCCCCACTTCTACGTACTATATTCAATGTTGGTTAATGCAGGTTAAAAAGGTACCTAAGAAAGGTGTCTTAGAACAGAATTAAATTTGCTTAACATGGTGCCTATATTTTAAAGTCTCAGTGTTTTATGAATGTTTATTCTTACAATGCTGTTTTCGAATGAACTACATTTTGCTTTATAGACAGAAAACCAAAAATCTGGAAAGATCAAGTGTGTTGTCAAAGGCAACTCAGAAAAAAAGCATGCGGCAAAAGCCGAGTAAAATTCCAGTCTCGCAACCTTCCATACTGTAAATAAATGACAAAATCATTCTTCCCAATCTTTGTTAATGTTCCAAGGTACCATATGCTTCTTATATACTTTAGTGCTTATTCCAGTTTCTGTATGCTGTCACCAGCGATGGCATGCCCCGTAAAATTACCTGTTTGTATGGAGTACATTTTTTCATTGTTTGAAAAATACATACAGGATTATTGATTATATAACATACATGTGAGAATTTTCACTTTTAGTTAGTATGATTTCTGTCTTCAGAACTTTGGGTTCAATTGAGGCTTTTGAAACATGCACCAAATGTCATAAAAAAAAAAAAATCAGCAAAACTGATAATTGTTCAATTCTTTACCACAAAAATTTCAGGAAGTTCCTCAGAGAAAATGTATCAATGGCTGCTCTGTCTATGATCAGACTTGGCTGCAATATGTAATTTTTATTTTATTTTTAGCAGCAACAATAAAATGGCATTGAGGAATGGTTTTGGAGATCATGTGTATTTAATTTGTATTGCTTTTTTGCATTTATTTTGCAAACATACTTGGGTCTTGAGTTTCCCCACAAGTTCTGGGTTTTAGTCTTCTCAGTTTCCTAAATTTGTTTGTTTTATGGGAAATCATTCTCAAATAATTATCCTTTCTTTACAAAAATATGCAAAACAGTACGAAATTGGACATGAGATCTTTTGCATCTTGATTGCTAGATATATTTTATAGATGTTATAAAACACACAACAGTCATGGAAATGTATAGCATCTAGATCTGTTGCTTAGGCGTATTACTTGTCCGCTTAAGTTTTGATTAAGATAGGCAAAAATCTTCAGATCTTCCTTAGTGTGAATGGAGCAGAGTGGAGAAGAAGACCAAAAAACAAAACTGCACATATTATCAGTGTATTCAGTGCCCTGTGAAGCTAAATTGTGGCTTAATTGTTTTACATTTTATTCTGTATTACTTGATAATTTCTACAATTGCATTTTCTATGTGTGCTACTGAAATTGAGTTGAAGTTTTCACAGAACTACCTGTATAAATCCAAGATTTCTTCCTTGAGTGATATCTCTCCACATTTATCAACATTTAATTTCATAGCCTAGTCATGCTCTAACATAATATTGTTTGCTCTTTATCACGTTTGTGATCTAGGATAACAACCAATTACTCCTATTACCTCCATCTTCATCTTTGTTTCTAAATTATTCCTACATATTCTTTCTAAATTATTATATAAATTTGTTGAATAACACAGAACAGATCCCAATGGGATACTATTGTCCACTTTCTTTTTAGTGAAAACTGTTTACTCCTACTTGTTGTTTAAGTGTCAGACAGCGATGACTTTTCCACAGCACGCCTTAGCATTTATTTTCTTTTGGCTGATGAAAGGATCATAGAAAACAGCTTTTTCAGCTGTAACATTTTGGACTATGTTCTCTCTGTAGCCCAGGACAAAGTCCAGAATCAATTACCTCTTCTAGGTTCCTCAGTTACCTCTTCCATACAGCAAAGTTGTTTGAAATTCAGTATTTTAGTTTCCGCTTTGTGCTCCAAGCAGAGATGGAGAGATATTAGAGAAAGAACTCCAGACTTGCTGCAATATACAGAGTCAGTTTTTGAGCCTTGATGTCATTTTTGCTTTCCCTATGTACTTTGAAGCTTTGAACTTTTGAACTAGGCAGTACCATAGAGTAACAGAGATGGAAGGGGGTCTGTAGGAATGACCTGGTCCCTCACAACTGCACGGACAGCTGGGTCAGGGTGCTCAGGACCCTGTCCTGGCAAGTTCTGAATGTCTCCAAGAAGGGATATTTGACTACCTTTGTGTAAACTTTTTTACCTAATATCTAACTAGGATTTCTCTTACAAATTTTATCTGTTGCGTCTTGTCTGATCAGTGTGCGTTTCCAAGAACTAGTAACTTCTAGTTCTCTAACTTCCCCTTGGGCAGCCGTAGTCTGTAGAAAGATTCCCCCCTTAACCTTCTCAAGACCAGAGCCAGATCTCTCAGCCGCTCCTAGTCAGTCCTGAGCTTGAACCCTGGAATCTTGTCTGAACTTGAGTTTGACAATGCCCAAAACTGGGTGCAATGACTATATTGCAGCCTTACGGTAGTGGGATATAGAGGAAGGAAGTGGGCAGCCACTTTCCATAGCCTTGATGATTTCAGACTTGCTAATTCAACACGGTGCGTGGCTGCCACCTTCTTCCTGATGACTTATGTTCAACTTGTCAACAAGAACCACCAAATCCTTTTCTGCAAAGCTGTCTTGTAGCCAGTTGATGACCAGATGTGTACTGTTGCATGAGGATATTCCCTTCCAGATGCAAGATATTGAATGTCCTTTTTGAATGTCAGAAGGTTTTTGTCAGCCCATTTCTTAGCCTATCAAGTTCCATATGAATAGCAACCCTGCCTTGTTTATTAACTGCTATCCTCAGTTTGATATGATAACTATTCATACCACAGTCTTTCCATAAATATTTTAATACTGAAAACATCTGTCCTGGAGTATGGACTTATGTTATATGCAAATAAATTTCAGTTTTACTAATGGAAACTGTTGCAAAAGATATTTTTCTAATGGAACAAACTGATAGTTATGACTGTTGCAGTAATAAGGAGCATATCATGAAACACTGGTGAACAATTTCTGTGATTTCAGGGGCATGGTTTATGCTGCCTGCTGGTTTAAAGATTGCTTTGGTTTTATGGAGGATAAAGTCATAGCTCCCTTGGAGTTTATTAGAATAGATGGTTAGTGATAGCACAGATTTCAGAGGAGTGGTAGTGAAATAGGATGGTGTTTTTTTCCACTTTCATCCTAATGAATGTGTTTGGTCTGCTGTAATGATTCCATTGCAAAATTTGCAACTGTAAGCTTTTGCCTGAGCATCCAGCATCATGGAAATATGTAGCATTCTCTGATTTGATTAAAGAGAATGATAATCCAAAAATGTCCCCCTCCACACTACTTTCATGCATGGCAAGATATGCAAGTCCAGAAGTATGAACAGTGTATGATATTGATCTTTACATGTCTTGTTGTGTTCTTGCTACTCTAGAAAGCTAACGATAGTTGGGAATATTTTTTAATTCATTTTGGTATTGTGTACCAGACATTTTTGTTCTTTTCTCTGGCAGTTTATTATGTAAAACAAAGCCTGCTTTCAAGTTGATGTAGAGAAACGTGCATGATAGAGTCATTAGTGTGATGAATGTTTATAGCTAATACATGATGGTAGTATATGCCTCCATGACATCAGTTGATGTTAAGAGTACACAGTGATTTATAGGCTGTAAAAATTGGGTAAGTTACTGGCTATGTTGCAGCAAAAAGAGATTTTATGTGGAAATATGTGGTGGAGGGGTGGATCCTATTGTTTGAGTTGTCTCAAATATTGGGCAAGAGTTGTTCAGTAAAAGAGCAGATACTTCTGACATATGAAAAGGTTATTTTCTTCGTGCATGCAATCTTGCCATTTAAGATCTCCAGTAGTCTGAGTAAACCATGGTTAGAAATGAAGCAACTACACTGGATGTGGGACTTGAAAATCAAGATAATTTTTCTGTAAACTTTCACTCTGTTTGTTTATAATCTTCCCTACGGCTGAAGTCAGACTCCTCCTGTGACTTGGCAAAGCGGTTAGGCCCTGAATTTTCAATTTCTCAGGCATTACCTGATGTAGAAGCTTTGTAATCAGAGTCATTTTACAGTTAGAGGGATATCATTGGATTTCCATTTTTGGGCATAAAAATATATAGATGTGATGGAGACTGATGAAGTAGCTTGTTTAAATAATGCTTTTATACTTACAGGGCAACTGGATCGACATGAAGGGCGCAGAGGAGTGTTTTCTCCTACAGTCTCTACGATGGCTGGTCGTCCCAGTGTTGTCACCGACAGCTCAGTACCCCTGTTTCACAGTGGCCATGTTAGGACATTACAACCAGCAGCTCAACAGTGATATTTAATCCTTTCTCAATGTTATGAAGCAATCAGACTGCAAAAGGTACAGTATGTAAATATATATCTTTTATATACACAAAACTAATGGAATAGTTCTTGCTCAAGTTCAAGATCAAAATTAAATGACCTTTGGCCAGGAAAATGTGTGAAAACTTCAACCTGAAATATGAAAGTAAAAAATGAAAGACAAAATGACTGCAGAATAGCTGTAGCAGGCATCACTGTGCACCTTTTACTCAATGGTGTATACAGGAAAATATTTTAAGTGGTATCTCAAGGGATCAGGAATTCCTAGTTGCCTGATAGAAGTTGACCATTAAGTAAGGGCCAAGAAAACTAAAATTCTGAAAGTTGTTATGGCTCTGAATACATTGTAAATTGCTCCACAGAAAGGTAACAGCAGCAGCATTCTGTAATTTGTAGTTTGGAGGGTCTATGGAAATCCAGTGGGAGTTTGCACACTTCTAGGCTAGGGGAATCCTATATTGCTCCAAGTTTTCTTTTTATCATGGCATAAAAAGCAAAACCCAAGGCCAAGTAGCCTCTGGCCCATAAAAATCAAGCAGCATCACAGGGCAGGTGTCTGCCAGATGTGAATATGCTCATGAAGAAGGCAACGGCAGGTCCCCAGTTATCACAAGTCAGTAGGACAGTGGGAAAGACTCTGTCTTTCTAGGGTTGTTGATGTGTTTCAGAGTCAGCCCTCATTGATTATCATTGCTTAGGAAGGAAGCCTGAGCCTGGTCCAGCACCCTTCATGGTTAAGTAATGGCACATAATGACTTAAATATTCTTTAAACCAGATCTTTATTCTTTACCTACTCACCTCCAAGGAGCTAAACTGGTTTAACTCAGCATCCAATCCATGCACCTGAATCTGAATAAAATATCCTAAATTTTGCACTTGGCTTTGGATACTATGTTCCTGCTGTCATCCCTCCACCTTTCCTTCCCCTCTGCTTGGGAGGCATTGGATCACATGCAGCAATGCAAGAAGCCTGAAGGACTTCAAAGGCAAGCTTTGTTCTCTGTCAGAAACAAACTCCAAAGAGCTTTCCTTTCCTTGTTCACCAGTTAAAATATCTGCAGAGTGTTTCTTTTGGTTATCTCTTCCTTAAACATTAGGGTCCCAAAATAGCACTATCCACCATGTTCATTATATTAAGTCAAAAAGAGTATTATTGGCACATCTGGCCACTTCTTAGACAAGGAACATCAGCTTAAATACAGATGTTTTTATATATATATATATATATATAGGCTTTTATATAGTACACAGCTGAAGGAAACAACATGCAGGAGGCAAATCCTGCTTGCTGGGCAGAACAGTTTAGTCTGTACAGCGGAGTAAGCCTGAGATGGAAGATGTAAAAATCTTTTTAAAAAATCTAAAATGGAAAAAAAATAGATAAAATAATAAAATGATGATTGGTTTTATACTCATCTCTTGAACATCATGAACTCTACGGTTCAACTCGCACAGATCACCTCAGCTTTCTGCATCACGCTCGAGCAAATCCTGTGTCCATCCAAGTCCCCAGGACAGTAAAGCCAAGGACCCCTTTGGAAATGAGCCACTAGAGGGAGACTGAGCACATGAATGTAACTCACAGATGGAGAAAATTCTACACCTGCGGAAAAAAAAAAAAGTTGAAATGGAAATAAAATGTTCTCTGTGGAGCTCAGGTCAAAAATACTCCTTATGTTTCTTCTTTGCATATAAAAATGGGTAAAATGAATGGGTCAAATTTGGCTTATTTACTGTAAATTGGGGGAGTGTGGTGTAAATGAGATCAGTCAATCACATCCTCTTCTATTATATGTAAGAGTGGCTAGACTGAATCTATTAGGAAAAAAAATAAATAAATAAAAATCACCAAAAATTACCCCAGCCACTGAAAATACTAATAGCTGTATCCTAGCAACACAGCAGATTCCATGTGGACTTTGTTCTGGAGTCTACAATCTTATTTCATCAAAATTATTGACTTTCTTGAAAGTCTCTAAATGACTATCAAAAGCCAGTTAGTGCTTAAAAAATACAAGCATTTAATTAGTCACATTCATAAGACGAAAACGAAAATGAGCACTGCGTGCTAACGCTCCATTTTCAGGGAGCTCCATTTAGCTCCCTTGGAAATCAATGTCAAAATTCCTGCTTTCCTCTCTAGCAACAGGCTGGGTCTCTCCATAGGGAAGAACAGCAGCAAATGGCCTTACAAAACTTGGCAGGTGATGCTCCTTTCATGCACTGCATGAACGAAACTCATACAGACCTAACAGTCCTTACTGTCCCTATAAAGACGGTAGGTTTAACATGTCAAGAGCATAAATCCTACAGGAATCACTCCGGAACACTAATGTAAACTGTTATTCCTAGAACCAAACATGCTTCTCCTTACAGTCCATGTGCTTACAAAGTTAATATTGGCTACTTGGGAGAGAAATCTTCCCCTCATTTCTTATCAGCTATCAGTTAATGAACTTCATTAGATAGACTATGGGAACAAAAGACCAAATAAATAAAAAAGGAAAACATTCAATCTTCCCTCCGATAAAAAGTTAGTGCAAAAGGGAAAAAAAATATCCCTCACAAACAAATTTTGTTATCTTTAACAGCTTACATGATGATCTGAAGAATTTCAAGGCATTTTTTCATTTAAACTCAGAGTTTGGGTAAGCTTAGATTTTGGTCAACATTTTCAGCTCCAAAACATATCACAGTTTTTGACAATTTTTATCTGTTATTTCAAGCACTGCTTCGGTGAGTTAGCAAGAACTTCTGCTGGAGAGAGAATGCTATTAAAGTAATAGATTCCATTTCATTAGACTGCCATAAAAGCTCCGTTGATAGAGTGAGTAGTTTGGTAAAAAAATATATATATATTTCTTATGCTTTATTTAGCCAACAGAAGTTGGTCCAGACCCATGAACATTTCTAAACCACAAAATCTTTTTTACATGCTATTTCCAGAGATCAAAATTAAATGATGCGACAATGTCTTTGTTGCAGAAAGAATTTAAATACAAAAGTTTTAATTAGCTCATTTCAACTCGTGAACATGAATCTAATGATCGGGGATGCCCATTGGCACATGCACCAAAGAAGAGGAAGCTGAATTAGCTTTAGCCTAAGTGTGCACCAGGATCTTCCAATATCCATAGAAATCTAACGCATAAGGACAATACAGCAATGAAGAAATCAGATTTCAGATTTTCTTCACTTGATTTAAAAGATGATGTCCGAAGGGTGTGTGTGTGTGTGTGTGTGTATCAAAAGAGCATCATATTAGAAAAAGCCCAGGCAGTACCACCCTTTGGGTATTTCATAATAAAAAAAGAAGATGAATGTGCAAGTGGAAGCAGACTCTGCAAACAATTACCAAATTCTACAAGCAACAGCAACACAACGCCAGAAACAGTAACTGATGCCAGTATGGAAAAAACTTTCAAACAAAACCCGTGTGCAGATACCATCTATGCAACTACAGTATGAAATTCTTACCCAAGCACTTTCTGTATTGCTGCAGAAGCAAAAAGAAAAAAAGAAGAAACTTAGTAGTAGAATAATTACCCTGTATAATTGCACTGAAGTCATTATTTCATTTGATCACACCTCAAAAATTGATTATATTGAAAGATACTGGCAAATCTGCCGATGAAGTGATGTCACCAAAAGGACAAGGACAGAATACCATTATCAGCACCTCTCGTATTTCAAATAATTCTTCCCAATGATTAGATCAATTCCCAAATTGCTCCAAAGCCAGCAACTACAACAAATTTTGGAAACATATACCAGAATATTCCCAGTTACACCTTGCAGAAGTGCTTTGGGGATCATCTACACCTGGAAAATAATTAAAAGGGGTGAGGGGGGGAAGTAAAATGCTCAATAAAAACACTTCTAATCGTCACAGAAGCTAGTAAGGCCATTTTATAAGAGCATTAGTCACAGCCAGGAGCAGTCCTATTGACCAGGAGTTGGGATGAGCAGACAAGGTTGACGATGGTGGGTGTGACATGTGGTCCATCGGTGACGATGGAGCATGTGACACTTTGTCCATCGGTGCCACGGCCGGCTGCTACCTCCTCCCACGGAGATGGCTGCAGCGCACACGTGTGCGCAGGCAATTAGCAATACACCTATTTAACGAGAAGACTTTATAGCCCTTCCTGCCAAGCTAGAGGAATTTCTACTTGCTGAGAAGACACAGAGCCAAGGGAGGGCAGTGAAGGCAGGTGGCACTACGGAAAACGGAAGCGAAGGAGCAGGCGAATCCGTGCATGGGGAGATTCCCTCGGAGGTTTTAGCGGAACGATGTTTTGCAGCTTTCTTGGCATGTCTATGGCAGGCAGCTGAATAGCAGCTCAAAGCTCCTTTGGTAAGACACGATGCTGCTGATATTCCCTGTCTCATCCTGATGTCACAGGGGAGCCCGTCCACAAAAGAGCCGCTTCTGAGGAACAGCAAGACACCAGCGACTCAGCGGGCTCGGGTTAGACGAGAGCGCGACAGAAGCGAGCAGGAAGGAGCTATTCTTCCCCTCTCCTTTTCTTCCCTCTCTGCTGAGCAAACCCTTTAAAGCCCAACTTCCCTGGCAGAACATTACAGGACTTTGAGCTGGTGGCACGCACGGAGGCATTCACAGCCGTGACACCTGCGTCTGGTTATTTCAGTCAAAATAATCTCCTACTCAATTATGGAGAAGAAAAGAGGAGCTCAGCCTGACTCACCGTCACATGGGGGAAAAACGCGAGGAGTTGCTCAAGTTCAAACCACTCAGCGCGCTGTGGAGGAGGATCAGCACCGTGCGCTCTCCCTCTGCACAGCATCAGCGGATGGAAAAGACCCGAGTCCACTTCCTCGCTGTGCCAAATAAACTCCCCCGCTCCCTCCCCACGAGAGCATATGAGGTACTGAGCAGCCAGGGAGAAGCCCTGGAGGAAGGTGCGAGCTGCCTGGCAGGTTCCTGTCCTCCAGCCATCGACCGTTCTGTGCATAACTGTCTGCAGGCACCATGCTCCCATCTCGGAAACCCTGGATACTCTCACCAGTCTTGGTCTGATCTGAGCACTTTGCTTTACTGTGTGAGCTGAAACACATCCAAAATGCTTCATCAGTGCTTTGCCATAGACATGGCTGCTGCTGCAGGCAGGGGGTCCCAGCCCCACCTGGCAATGACACACACTGCAAGCAAGGATTGTGGGCTTGGGTGCTCTTCTCAATCCCTCTCCATTCATTTAACCCTCTGTACCGGGGTTACAGAGGGCAAGAGTGCTTCCTCTGCAAAGCAGCTATGAGCATAACGTGCGTGGTGCAAACTTGAAACCTCTTGCACTGACTGCTGCCATCTCCCCCTTTATGGGCACTGCCCTGCCATTCCCAGGGCCCTCTGGTCACCCCCATCTCACAGGTGAATGACAAAGTCCCCAGGGATGGGACAGCCTTTGCATGTGGTTTGTGTGGTGCCCTGCTCCGTGACTCATCCCAGTGGGTGCAACGACCGCAGAAATAACCAGCATTGTGTGGACGGTTGTCTGGAAAGCTCAGGAACTTCGTAGGTGGGATTTGAATAGTTCCTGCTCCAAAATCAGACTGAAGCCTCTGTAACCCCTCTCTGGTGCACACCAACATGTGCATCGCCAGGATCACCAAGCCTGAAAACTTCTCCTTGCCTGAACTGTGTGTGCTGAAGAATTGCTTCAGCAAATGCTCTCGCCTGTCCTTTCTGCTTCCCGACAGCAGCCTGCCACAGCAGGATGGGCATCCTCCACGCACATCCACAGGCATTTCCTCCTCCTTTTCTTACCTCAGGCTGGGGATGACACTTCCACTTTTACTATGAGAGTACCAAGGGACCCAGGACATTCTTTATTCCAGAGCCCTGGGCACGCGAATACAAATAACAAGAAGAATTAATAACAAAGACTTTGCTAAGAGTACCAGCGACTGGTGGGAAGAAGGCACTGTGCCATACTATTTTAAGATGCTGTATTTCAGCTGCCTTCCCAAACATTGACCGCTGAAGGCACTGAGAAGGGAACATGAAGAGGCAGCCAATTAACAGCATGCGCAGGGAAAGGTCAGGGGAATTCATCTGGCTTTGGCAGCACCATTTTGTAGGCAGTGAATAGCCCTTCATTTAACTCACTTTATGCAAGTGATTGAAGTGAGAAGGGGAAACAGCTTAACACACTCATCGGTTCCTGCAAACTCCTTGTCCCTCAGCAGTGCCGCAGGGACGTGCAGATGCCACTCTCCTCGGGCAATGTCCAAACCAGAACCCAAGGTTTTGGGCCCTACCTGTGTGTTCGGAGGAAGGAGCCTGGTGTTTCAGTACCATGGATTGCATCTAGGGATTCCTCGGCAAAGATGTAGCCCATCAGCTGTAGCCTGATGACTTGGAGTAAAAGGAACCCACTTTCACATCTGAACTGAGGCTGAGGCCAGATGAGGAGCATGGTTGAACCTTTTGCCTCTGACCAGAAGTACCCAGAGCTGCAGGCACCCCTGGTCGCGCTGCCCAGCTTGCATGACCAGCCAAAGTGGTGATTGCTCCTCCTTGCACTCGCGCTCTGCGCAGTCCTTAACTTAGTCCCTCGCTGCCCTGGGGCCAGGCAAGCTCTGGGGTACCCCTCTTGCAGCCGCTGGCTCCGAAGGCAGGCTCGCGTGCGCGGAGGAGACGCCGCGCGCCGCATACTCAAGTCGCTGCTCAAATGTGAGAAATGCCTTGGAAACTGCACAAAGCCCTTGCCAGCCTGCGGGCACCTCTGTCACAGTAAAACTGTGGTGCAAATGAGAAACCTAACAACTGGAAACAGCTCGGGTGTGCTGGTGGAAAGCGGAAAGCAGCCTTGTTATCAGCTTTCTCTTTTTAGAATTTCTAGATGATTGCAGTAAACCACAGCTACAAACCTAAGGCCAACCTGAACTGTCCTCAACAAATCTTTGGGCCAAGGGCTGGCGGAGGTCCCACCAGCATTTACACAGCATCACTTCACCACAGTGACCCTGAAGGTCCAAGGGCATCAGCGCCTGCCCCCGCTCACCCAAAAATTCACCTTCAGAAATCGGTCACCAGGATCTGCCCCCAAACCGTTTCCCTTGACAGTGCAGCTCGGGGGCTGAAGGCCGATTTAGCTGCCGTAGTTTCTGCAGCAACCTTGAACTTGCTGCTGCCTTTCAATAGAGCTCCTCAGAAGGCTTTGAGCAACGTCCTTCAGCAGAGGCCATAAAGGAATCTTGGGAATCACATGATGATGATAGGAGCATCTCAATTGCAGACAGGCCCTCATGCGCTGTCTGCTCAGCGGGGCACATGGAGAGACCAAGCCCTAAATGGATGAGGAGAATGAAGCAGAAGAGAGGAAGGACAAGTCTTGAGGTCTTGCAGTCTTCTGGCTCTCAGCCTATATTGGTTAAACTGCCCAGTAAACGTGGACTGAGACCAGCCTGTCAGGAAAACCTTGGTGCTGGTGTTGGTCAGGTTGAAGGAATTCTGATGAGCTTCCGGAAACCTGCCCAGCTCTCAGCAGGCCACAGGGAAGGCCGTGCACAGCGGGTCACACACACTTTGCCATCACTCTTTGTCCCTCCGTCTTCTTGGGTCCAGAGTGTAGGACCCCAGACTCTCTAAAAACGCCGCATTTCACATTTGCAGAGGCGGCTGCCACCTCCCACTCACACCAAAGCACTTGCCCTCGCTGGGGCCACAGCAAGGAGCCGAGCAGGCCCGGCACCGGGAGCAGCTCCACAGACCCCACGGCAAACACGGAGCTGCGGGGAGCGAAACCTGCCTAGGGCGGCAGGGGATGTGCAGAGCATCCTCCTCCTCCTCCTCCTCCTCCTCCTCCCGCAACGGGCGCGCCGCAGCGGGCGGGGGGAGGATGCGCACGGCGCTGCGGCAGCGCGCAGCCCTGCGCGCCGGGGGGAGCAGGAGGAAGAGGAGGAGGGAGGAAGGCGGCGGCAAGGAAGGGGGGGGGTGTTCCCCCGCCGTCCTGGGCGGGGGCCGCGCGCTGCGCTGCGCTGTGCGCAGGCTCGGCCGGCCCCTCGCGCCGCGCCGCAGCACGGGAGCAGCGAGGCGGAGGCTGCGCGCCCCTCCGCGCCCCCCAGCGCCCCGCGCCGGC
>JAVCKT010010948.1:0-14214 GCA_032273925.1 Rhynchotus rufescens
AAAAGAGGTAAACTCTGGGTAAACATCTTTATTAAATTTCAGGCTAGATTATGAATAATAATTTCCAGGTCTTAGAACCCAACAAACAATATATGCATTTCAAAAGTGTTGCTTCTAGCAAGCTTGACTTATTCTTCGCTTTCTTCCTTGTGAATATTTTTTTTGTTATTGACTTTTGTTGCTGTTTTTTTCCTACAAGACTTACTAGATGTACTAGAAGTGTCCTATGTACCATTCAATTTTTTTATATCAGTTCCCTTAGGATATCTTTATGTTTTGAATAAGCAAAGGAAGCTGTGTTCTCCTTTGCCTGTTTGGTTTTCCTCCACACTCTTTATTTCCATTTGAACAAGAAGGTTGGCCAGGGAATTCAGAATTAAGACTTCATTTCACATCCTCTTCTGTATCTAATTCTGTTGCAACCAACACTGTCCTCAGGGTGTTTAATAAAATGACAGGAATGCTTCTTGACAGAACAGTAGGGCCACTTGTAAGGCATTGGGATGCACAGGATGACATTTTATGTGAAAAATCTCCCCAAACTCAACATAGCTGTTACGAAAAAAGTTTGCAGAAAGAATCACTCTACAAGGAGGTGGTATACATCAAAATTAGAATTTAGTATCTGCAAAATAGGAGAAAAGGCTTTTGAAGTTTTTTCTTCTTATGGGTCTCTTCTGCTTTTCTGCCCCTGTCTTTCTTCCTCTGGTTTGATTCCTACTTTCCACTTATTAAGAAAATCCCTTTAAAATGAAGTTATAATCCAGTGGTGCAAGCAGTTTCTCTTCAGTCATGGCAAAAGGAACAAAGAAGTGTCTTATCTTGGCTTGCTTGTCCCAAAAGGATAGAGGGTTTCTGCTATCATTTCAGGAAAAAAAAGAGGCTGTTAAATGGTACATTTTCTACTGACCATAAGATTTCAAAGAATTAGAAGAAATACAGAAGATGAGAGCATGAAAAGTCTTTAATTTAAGAGCTGAGCAAGAAGAATTTTTCATCCTCATGTTATTTGCTCTCTAGAGCTTTGACTGCTGGAAGGAGAAAAAAAACCCCAAATTTCAGCTGGAGCAGGAATAAAAGAGAAAAATGCCAGATATTTCAAAAAAGCAACCCCAAACAAGCTGAAAGGCTCCCTCTTACTGCATGACTTAAGGGATAAATTCTGCCTTAACTGCAGGGATGCAAAAGCCCGGATAACTGCAGGAATGATTGAAATTGATGCTCCATGTGAAAACAGAGCCACACAGTGCTCTCCCAAGGACTCTTTTCTTTGATTTTCATTTTCCTCTTTTTTTCTTTGTTTTTTTTTTTTAAAGTAAAACAGGTTTATTTAGACCAGTGGTATACTGCTAATCTTGGTTCAAACCATGAGCTCCTCACTCGACTGGAATCATCATGGAAAGATGTAAGTGTGAAGTGCTTTGAGTAGAGCCATTACTGGTGCCCTGCTTTAATATCCTTTCAAACCCTTAATGTTTATTGCTTCGTTAGGCTTTGGTGTCGGAGTGAAGCAGACTGGGGAGGTCCCATCTGCTCTGGCCTGGTGGAGTCCAGGAGGACGTGGGGTTGCTGCAGTGTTGGAACAGTGGGGGATTTCTCCAGTACTGTGGCCAACGCTCCCTTTTCTCACTCCATAGCTCTGCAGATTAACTGGCATTAAGGCAAATATTCACAGCTACACGTGGAATATTACAGAAAATACGATGGCTCCGCGTTCACCTCACATGTGCTTGTTCATCTACAATCATGGGTAGAGTTTTGCTGTGTTTTCTTTCTGTTCTTTCTGGAGAGACTGTGCAAGTGTGGCACAATCTGCCTTTGGTGTTTTGCCTCTTCATTTATTTCCAATAATAAAATCCCTCAAATTTAATTCTAAATACTCACATATTTTGAGTTTAGGCTGACATTTTTGTAGTTCCATCAATTTCCATTTTTTTTTTTTTTTTTTAACGTAAAGAATGTATTTTCTCTGCTCAAGCCTTAAGTTAATAGATTTATTAGATAAAGCATGCATCAAACTTTATTTGGGAGTGGTGATTATTTGATGTGTTCAATTTGACAACATTAGGCTTTATTTTTACTTTCAATGGTAAAACCTCTCCAACTTCAGTGCAAATTGCTGTCTCATCCTATTGAAAGCTTGAAACTGAATAGTTGTCTTGGTGAGATGCAGAGAATCTAATTTGAGCATCTCAATCTAGAGACCTAAACTGAGAGCATAGCTGTCCTATATGGTTTAGCCGCAGGAAGCAGAAGATTCCCCTCTCTAGGTATATAGGTTGATCGCCTAAAATTGGACAGTCTTAAATATCATCTTCAGAGTTTTTAGTCCCTGCTGGATTTAATTTCACCTGGCCATATTCTATAGCATTCCCACTATTTATTTCCTTGCTGTATAGCTAAAGACATTTTGAGTTTAAATTTTGCTGCAGATTCTCATTCTGTGGGGTTTTTGATAGTTTTCATTTTTTTTCTCTTGAATCTTAAGATCACATTTAATCTTGAAGAAAAAAGAAAGTAGGCTCCTTTGCTGAATGGCCTCTGATTTATTCTTGTTCCCTGTAACCTCTGCATATTTGTAACATCATTTAAGGGTGGCTTCGGGTCAGACTGAAGCTCTTTCTTACTAGTTTTTAATCTTTACTTGCAAGTACCAGATATATTTTGAATATAAAGACTTTTTAAGGCTAAAAGATGTTTCTGGCCCAGCAGTAACTAGTATTTACAAAAGATTAAGTGCCATGGAAAGTGTACCAAGATGTATTCATAAAATTGATTAGTGATGAATCTTGGCTGTATAAATCAAGTTTCTTTAATGTGCAGTTGGAGGGTACAGAATCATGCAGTTTTAAATCAGCATTAGTTCTGGCACTTGAGTATCGCAGATGACCATCAGCTGCAGAATCTAGATCTTGTTGGTGATTCTGAAAGCTTTCCCGAAATGTCACTGCTAGAAATGGTGGTTGGTTGTCTTTGCATTGATACTAAATTTTCAAAGAAGTATGAAGAACAGTAAGAGTAACAAGAAGTATTCATGAAGAATATCACCAGGTAAATTTGATTTTTACTACTCAGATCCAGGCGTAGTGGATGCAGCGATATCTGCCTCAGTCTTCGGAGAGCCTGCAACATTCCTCAGCACTGTGAACTGCATTCCCAGCTGTCACCAGCTCTGCCATCCCGAGGTGTCCTGCTTGCTGCCATCCTTAGAAGAGTCTGTATATTATTTTTTGTTATCATTTTGATTCGGTTCTTCTTGATGAGTTGGAACACAGCCCTCTTCCCTCCTGGAGGAGAGTGTCATCCAAGTGGCCCTGTGGGCCCCTGGTGGGCAGGCATTGCTGCCATACCATGGGGTGGCCCTGAAGGCAGCCTTGGTGTTTCAGGAGGTTGACTTTAAGGGAGAAATATCAGTACAAGCAACAACTACCTGATTTCATCCCCTGCTTGACATGCTTCTGTTTTGTAGCATAAGGAGAGGTAGCAAAGTGTCAGTCCACAACGCACTGCACCCAGATGGGCTCTGCTTCTGATGTGGAGTTCCATCATGACTTATTATATTACTGTGTTTGAGGATGTGCTCAGATTCCCTTTAAGCAATAATTAAATTTCTTTTGTTAAAGAGAATTTAACGTGTGGGAAAACAGATAAAGTAATCAAGGACATAGCTATTCACAAAGCCAACATAAATTCTATTATTCTTGTAAAGTATCAGTTCATTTATTTCATGAAACTATTCAGCTGTTCATATTTCTTGTTCTTGTCATGTATAGGTCAGTTCAATTTTAGGTAATTAATCACACATTTTCACTTACCCTGGCCTTGGAAGCATGCTGTACATCACCTATTTATATAAACTGTAATTGCATGGTGTATTTTTAGCTTTCCACGCTTGAACAAAGTGTTTGGCTATTGACCTTTGCTGGGTCACACCTGTGTGTATTACTTAGTAATAACCAATTTGTTGTTCTAATCTGCTAGTACTCCACACTATGACTTGCCCTCCAACCCAAATAATTTAAGTGTAATTCATTTGAAGACATAGCATTCTGTTTGCTGCAAGATTAGAGAAGTAGCACTATTATTATCTCTTGGGTGTCTCTTTAATGTTAAACTTTATTTCAGAATTGTAACACCTCCGTCTATTTGCAAATCTAAACCAGAGAGGTTCTTAAATTTAAAAGACTAAACCACCACACTTCCAATGAAATGGAACAGATAAAAACAAAAGTGTCTTTATGCATGTGCTAATGGCATCTAATTACCAGATACCTGCTGATCTTGTCTTCATATCTAAGTGAATATAAATATTTTCAGGACATCTATATGTTTATATATCTTTGTATTTGTCTATGAATATATTTCTCTCCAGAGATCTACCTACCAGATGGAAACAGTCATAAAAACAAAAGCACGTAATGTGATGTCTGCATCTAAATCATACATCTAATTATAAAGTGCAGATATATACAACTATGAAAATATGAAAATATATGTACATTTTAAAATTAGTTGTTAACCATTAACTTATTTAATGAAATGTTGGGATGCGAAGATGAGCAGAACACGTAGTCCAGCTGGGACAGTAAACTGTAGCACTGCTGTTACTGTCAGTCACAAGTTTAAAATACTCCTACTTGCAAGTGTTTCTGTCAGCAACCTTGAATTAAATTAGGCAGAGCTCCTAATTAACAGAGAAAGGTAGAGTAACCTTATGAAATTGAAGTTTTGTTACTAAAAAAGGTACTTCTTATGCTAAATTTTGAATTTGGTTTGGAGATGAACACCTGCAGTAATAGCTTCAAGTTAGTGCCCATATTATTGTTACTCACATTATATTGTATGCATTAAGATTATTTCTTTTGAAAATTTAAAAGCTGGAGGGAATTTTCTTTTGGCTAGATTAGAAACAAGTCTCCCAGACCCATCTACAGAGGACTCAGGCACCTCAGGATATTGAATGCTTTAATTTCCTCTCAGCTCCTACATCACAGTGCTAAAGGCCACTTCAGTGCCTATTTGTCATGCTTGTAAGCACCTGAAATCTGATTTTTCTTACTTACTGTGCAGCATACCAAACACCAGAATAGGAAGATCCATAACAGGATTCTAAACTTCAGCGAATACTGCACTTAATCAGTGCCATAAAATTTGCTTTAGTTATACTTTCATATACAATTAGCACAGGAGCTGCTATTTTATTTTCCAAGGTGACACATGATAATTAGGAACTGAAATATATCCTCAAATGTTCAAGGGAGATGTAGGCTTCCCTTCTGCCTAAAATAGGAGCACAGCAGAATAGCACACCTGAAAGAAATAGGTGTTTGGAGTCTTTCTAAGGGAGTATTCCAGTCCTGCCAGCAGATTGACTAGTCAGGGCTTCACAACAAGCCCACACCACGACTGATATGTTGACAGGGAGCCACAAGGATGGGTGGTTGGTCCTGTTTTCCATGGCATGCACTGAGCTCTTCCCATTTTCTCTCAGGCCGGGAATTACTGCTCATCTCCTCTGCTGAACAGCAGCTGTGTGTCCTGGGAGGATTTCAGTGGAGATTACAGAATATGCTCTTCTGAGCTAAGTTACTGAGTGTTTCAGTCGTGCATGCCTGTGTAAAGGAGGAGAAAATCTTGTTTCTGGGCTCTTGCTCTCCGTGGCCTGGCTGCGCGGCTCGTTCTGCTCAGTGTCCTGCTGCAGATGTCTTCATGGCAGTAAATTGGTAGTGACTGTGTAGAGACGATGCACCCTGTTCCTTGCTCTTCTGCTGCAGACCACCCTTGTCAATTATTCTCTGTTAAAATGATCCTTTTCTCCTTATGGAATATACAAAGTAGGTCTCTTGTACTGCTTTTCACTCCAATGTTGGTCAGTTTTGGTGTGCTCCTGGTAACTGTCAGTCTACATGTAATACACAGAATAGCGTTAGCACATATGTAAATACTATGTGTCTGCATTTCAAATCAATATCTGAATACTGTTGTTTTTCTTTTTTCTTTTCCCAAAATTTTCTTAATTTTATTTTCAAGGACCTGAACCTTTTAGAATTTGAACTGAAGCTAGATATGGATAGGTGAATTTTGGAAGCTCCTGTCCGTACACTTCTGGATGCTGTTGCCTCGAGTGTCTGGCCTTTCCCTGTGGCTGAGGTCACTACATGGGCAGCAGAGCTAGAAATAACCACATCCTCAACCAGCGCAACTAACAGTCTGATGTGGGTGACCCTGCTTGGGCAGGGAGCTTGGACTAGATGATCCCCAGAGGTCCCTTCCAACCTTAACCATTCTGGGATTGTGTCTCCTTTGAAGCTTCTTTTCATCTGGTTTAAGGTAACCCTCCAGCCCATGAACAATGGTACTGCCAAAATTTATGTTGTGATCCTGACAATAACTTTAAAGTAGATGGAGATAATAGGCAACTATCTCTTAAATCACTGGTGCAGGAATTGCCCAGTGCCGTCTTTCAACAGCCTCCCTTCCTTACACCATTTAGGCTCTTATAAACATTTTTTTATATATGTATTTTGGCATCTGCTAAGCTACTTATGAAGAAAAGAACCTGTCCTGGAGGGTAATGGAGTGAAATTATTAGCCTTTTAGAATTAGGATGATAATTGAGCCAACATGAGAAGATCACTAACTGTAAATAATGCCAAGGAAAATAATGGCAGTAATTCTTATTTACATTACGGCTACTTTTGGATCCTTTTATACTCTTAGAGGCCATAAGATCTTTAAAGTCCATAATGGAAATGAGAATGTGCCTTTTAAGTTGTTTTAATTAATTAAACAGTTTAACTGGCTTAATTAAAGCATTTCAAGAGTGGTGGTGTTTTCCTAACGGTATTGATTTGTTAAGTAACTTTTCCTATACAGTTCCCTTCCCGGGGGAAAACGGGGGCACCTGGCACTATGCAGATATGCTGAGGTGGCACAAACTGTGTGGACCTTCAACACCAGTACTGCAGAGAAAGACAATTTCTGCACGGTAGGGATCTGCTCATTTGTGACACGCTGCTGACAGCTGAAATGTGCCAATCAATGGACTGCCTCGTGTTGTAGAGTCCCCTCTAATGCTACGGCTTTTGCTGGAATGCCAAGGCACGCCATAACATGCATTTTGTTTCTGTTCTATTTCATTAAAGATGCTAAAATAAGCAGTTTACAGATTTTATGCAGCAGAAAAGTAGTCCCTGGCTTTATTCTGCCTGTAGCTGGATGTTGGGCACAGTGCAGGCAGATTGGGGCTGCTCCACGTGGTTGTTTCTCCCTGGTTCTGCCTTGCTGGCCACATGGGCTCAACCATTCCAGCACTGGCCATGGAGCTGCGAGGCACTTCAGGTATCACGTCGTCCAGAGGCTGCCTCTTGCCTGGCCCAGAAACTCTCACATAGCTAAAAGACACTTCAAGGATTTCTTATATATATATATATTAGTTACCACATCCATGCATTTGCCGTACGCTGCCAGGCTCTGGTCATTAGCAGCATCACGTGTTCCTTAAAATGTTACATTTGAAGCTTTCAGGTTCTCATAACTTCTTTTTATTCTGCTGCAGGTGCCTTCACTAGACCTTTATTGGTTCTTTTATAGATTATAAATAGCCTGTGTGTTTCTGTGGTCTGGTTTGCCTGGCATTCACAGTGCCCAGTCACACTCCATCATTTCGTTTGCACAGCCACAGCAGCTACGCTACGTATTTCTCTGCACATACCTTTAGCTTACAAATTTAAATAGATTTTCCACCCCGCTAAATATTTCATCGGTAGAAATTATGGAAGGGCTAATAATCATAGAAAACAGCATAGAAAGCAATTCTGGTGAAATATGCATCCCTGTGCAAGGTTTACTTTGGAAAGGTTTGCCATTTTGTTTATGATATGCTACACCTCCAAAATCATTTTCTTCTAGTCATTTTTCATCATTTCTTTCTGCAGTTGGTTATTCCTATCTGTATACTCTGTATGATTCTGTACTGAATTGCATCTTTTTGAGAACATTTCTTTCCCTTTCATGTTTATGTTGCATTCTAATCCTACCATCCAAATGCATCACCTCTTAATGTAAATCTTAACCCATCACTCAGTTCAGTAAATTTTTTTTACGAATTCCAGTCCAGAACAGACCTGGATATCCCTGCTGATACAGCAGTAGAAACAGGGCCCTACCTGTGACTGTTTCTATTTTGAACCCCCTTTTTATAAGCATGTTCTGTGCCTCATTTCTTCAGGAGCATGAATGCTGACATATGTATCTAGATGTCCTTTTTTTTTTCCCCCCCAAAAGAATCACACACTCCTCATTTCATAGAATCACTGTAAAAAATGAGTTTTTTCTCTATGAAAAAAAAGGCAAGGCTGACACTGGAGTTCGACAGGGTAGCTCAGGGCCTTTCCCAGTCCGGCCGAGGTCTCCAAGGAAGAGGGCTGCGCAATCTGCCTGGACAACCATGCTCAGAATGAGGAACATCTTGCCTGACGTCAAAGCAAAATCTCCCTTATTGTTGCCTAAGTAGCCTCTTACCTTTATCTTTTCAATGAAATTAATCCTTTAGATTAGAATTTAAAATGAGATGATCCTCTCACTTCTTATTTCTCTGCTGCTTCGTAAAGATGTCATCCTCCTCTCATCCCATATTTCTTCCTCCTGATACAGGGTTGGTATTTCAGATAAAAAGGAGCTCTGAGAGTTTGCTTTCTTGTCTTATTTGTTTGGAGAATTCATTACATTTTGCTCTTTTTCATAGCAAAGATGTCATTTCCCGAGGAAATCCTACCTTCCGAGCACCCTTGCAGGAGAGAGCACAGCTGTCTGATCTTATCGAGACCTGACAGATGCCGACTCTTTCTGCCAAGTTCTTGTTCTCGAAACTATTGCCTATAATCTTTGCATTTAAAAATGATATGCATACTTACATTTGGAAAGTAAGGCTCATTTTAATAATGTGAAAGAAAGACGATCAGAGATGCTAGAGATGTTAAGAGTTGCTGCAATGAACTGAACTACTTTTATCACTCACTTACTTCATCCTCCATTTCAATGAAATCGTCTTATTTCTATTGGCTTCTTCCATGGAAGAACCCAGAGCAATTTACAGATGTTTAATTAAAACCTTCCAACACTAGTGTGATGTGAAAATATTAAGAGAATGAGAGAAGATAAGGCTCTTTTAAAGCAATTCATTATCTAAGTGTTTATTTACATTTTAAGCTAAACATTTTATCCAGCTCCAAAACTGCGGTTGTTTTCCCTTTGTTGCATTTCTGTTTGCTTGTATCAGTAGGTCAAATCCCTGTAAGAATCAGATTTCTTCCTCTTTTCTTCTAAACATAAATCATTTATCCCACCTGGTTTCACAGAAGATCGACAAAGGGCTGCAACGACATAGCTGAGGGGTCAGGAAAGAAAAAGACAGCCTTAAACTGCTGGGGAAAATACAGAAGTACTCTGAATTTTCAGTTAGGCACTTCTGAGGTCCCTAATTGCAGCAGAGTAATTCATGAGGATCTTTGCTAGTTGCCGAAGTGACCTCAACTACCTACTTTAAGCCTAAAAATAAAATCCGTAATTGGCTGCCCAGCTCATGCCCAGCTGTGCTGCAGTCCTTGCAGAGCTGAGCGTCGAGATGCCGACGTCTCAGGGGCCGCTTGGGAGTCCCAAAATAGGCGGCCGCGATGCCGCGGGTGCCCGGCGCGGCGGGGAGCAGGCGCAGGGCGAGCCCGGATCCCGCCCGGAGCCGCCGTTCCTCTCGGCACCAGGGAGACCATCCCGCTAAGTGGGCCACAGCTTCCAGCCGCTCTTCTCCTTCTCTTTCTCCCTCTCCCCCTCTCCCGGGGAATCGGGCATTCATTACCGCACCGGTTCAAAAATACTCTGAATTCCCGAGGTTTCTGCAACTCTGTAATATGTTATGCTAGTTAAAGGATTTAGCTTGAAATAGGGCACTGGAGCTGGGCTGTCTAGATACATATGTAAACCCAAATTTTGTAAAACTTTTTGAAGAAGTGTAATCAGAGCATCCATAGTTCATGTTTTTTCCCTCAGTATTAAGTTTTTTTTCCTAAGCTTTCACAGTATATTTTATCCCTCTGATATTTTTCCCTTCCTCCTCTACAATCCCCATGTTAATTCTTTAGAAACACGTTTCTACAACCTTCAAAGGATTCCTGGTATAATATATCCCCCAGATCCTTTTCCTTGCTAGTATGCTGCCTGATTAACTAATTTTATATCATTTTTCTCTCATCCTTCTTCCATTCTCCTTTACCTTTTATTACCACTCAGGACTTTACTATTCTCTTTTGGTAAATAATATTTAGTTAGCTGTTTTAGTTTAGTGAGTTTTTATTTTCTGGTGATATTCTCTCAACATAGTATCTTAGTGTTGCACAGTTGAACAGGTCAAAACACAGAAAATGGCTTTTTTTTGGAAGTTGATCTATTTTGAGACACTCTTCTGCCTGTGCACCTGGGAGATCTAGTAGCCTATGACATCAAAGACTTTAAATTTGCTCCCAGTGGGTTCTTTTCGTACCCTTACTTGTTTCATTTCCCCTATGAAACGGCTCATATAGAATATATAAGGGGACAGCATCTAATGTTTTAAATTATTTGGCTTTTAGAAAGGGATACAGAAGATTGTGCCAGTGTCTATGAGAATCATTTTGACATTGAAAAAAGTCTTTCCAAAGGGTAAATTTGCAGAGTTTTAAGGCATGGTAGAAGTGTTTTGAAGTTATGATAAGCTTATGCATAGCCAAATACTATATTCAAATACTTCTTTATTAACCCAACCAGTAAAATCACACAGCATGATTTATTTGCTTTACTCAGTGCTGGTTTTTTATATTGTTATATAGCAGATCAAGTACAATGATTTATATAAAGTTCTATGCTTGGGCTATTTTAACAATCATTTAATAGGATATAGGATCAAATGGTGTATAACTCACTGTTTCTGTTTTATCCATGCATCATATAAATTGAATAGCCGAGTGTATACAGGAAAATAAACACAGGATTTGTATTAGGCATGCTTTTATTCATACATACAGAAACAGTATACACAAATATGTTGAAAAAATAATGTCTTTGGCAGAACAGGATGGTGCTCAGCACCTCTGGAAAAACACCCATCATTGTGGTGCCTCAACATCAATTAAGGAACTCATTTTTAAACGCTCCAAATGTTGAAAGTTGAAGTTAAAAATTGGCTTATAATTATATATTTGTGCATGCCACAAACAATGCCTCTCTACCAGATGATTAAAAAAATAGAATTGATATGATAGAATTGATATTAAACACAATTCATATAGTGTAAATTCAATCAAATGCCTAGCAAGTGAGCTAGGGTTTGCTTTATACTTTTTAGATGTGAGATCTGAGCATTAATTCATCTGTGTCTGTAGAAATTAAATTTCTTCTTTTTCCCCTGGATTTATAAGAAAATCACTAAACAGTAACAGCTCAATCCTCTATCTGTTTTTGCTCCTGGAGGCACAGAAGTTTTATATTGTAAATAAACTTCAGCAAAGGTAAGGATTTGTCTCCATTTCTGTTCAAATACATAAAATGTTACATATGCACAAGTGCAGACTTGGGGTCTGTTCCACAGAGAAATTATGATCATAATTGTTTTGGATAGATATTATCTGTGTATCCCATGAATATTGGGCCATAGGGCTCTGGAGCCCAATTTCTGTCAAGAACAATCAGTGTTACTGGAATTCCAGTATTATTTAGTAATTGAAACCTGGAGCATAATGCTGAAATCTTCAAGCCCAGTTGAACTCAAGAGTTTATCCTGAGTAAGCACAGGAGAATTTAATGCTACACTGAGTCACATTAAGCAGGAGATATGGCCAAGTGTTTTGCAGGTTGCTGCTGCTTTTGTCAGTGACTCCAAGGAAGCAGGCAGAAAAACATTTGTATAAATATTGCACAAAACTAGGGATATGAAATCCTGTTTTAAGTGAGAAAACCAAACGCCTGTAGAACTGTGCAAATTATTCATGAAAAGAGCCTCAAGTACTGAACTTTCAGCTAATACTCTGGTGAAAAGTCTTTTTCCCTTAGATGACTCTCATAGAAATACAGCATTAAATCTAAGTATGCTTGCAAAAGACTACTGTTAACTACTGTTTTAATGACTGTTAGAACTGCAATAACATCATTTAACACTTTGTAAATCTGAAATAACTTCTTTCCCAGAGTCCTAGGATAGTTGGGGTTGGCAGGAACCTCTTGCAGGGCCCTGGCCCCTGGACCAGGCCCGGTTGAGGGCTGAGCAGCAACAAAACTCTGGGCAATCTCCTCTAGTGCTCGACACCCTCATTCTAGAAACGTTTGAATGGAATTTCTTGTGTTTCAGCGAGCCTCTAATGAACTGCATAGTGCTGAGCATATTTGACACAAAATTTTCCCCAAACTGTTTGAAACTGCCATGCATTTTTTTTGCCATTTTAAGGTATCA
This sequence comes from Rhynchotus rufescens, assembly GCA_032273925.1. NCBI lineage: Eukaryota > Metazoa > Chordata > Aves > Tinamiformes > Tinamidae > Rhynchotus > Rhynchotus rufescens. Next base: position 12,476 of record JAVCKT010010948.1, read on the forward strand.
CATTGAATGATACAACTAAGTGATTTTATTTATAGTGTCTGTAGAGTAGTTCAGATTCTTTGACATATTCTAAGAACGTAGAACTTACTGTAAAGATCACCTTTATTAAGTACAGTTTTTTTTTAAAGACAAACTTTTCCAAAGCTATTAAAAAAAAAAGAAAAATCATGAAAAAATCAAAAATCTACATCCACATACACACAAAATCCCTCCCCCCCAAAAAAAAAAAAAAAAAAAATCACTCTATATAAGGATGAAAGAGTTTCAGTTTAGGGAATCAATACCAAAGCAAAACAAAGATCATAATGTGGAAGCAATTTATTCCCTATTAAAAGAAAAATAAGGATAGAAACCTAAAAATAGAAAACTTATGTCTCAACCCAGGAAAGAACCTACACATAACCTTTACTGCATGTATAGACCCACAGCATGCATCATCTCGGCAACTTTGCTTCAGTATTTTGCTGGATTAGGATTTTAAAGAAGGAGGTTTTCTCAGGTCCTGTAGATAAAAAAGATTTTTTCCTTAGAATGATAAATGTAAAGCGGGCAGTGTTGGTTGGGGCAGTGCAGGGAAAGGGGAGGAGAAGAACCGAGTGCCATTAACAATATCCCAAGATCTTATGCTTGCTGATTTCTCCTTAACATATCCCAGGGTCTCATTGGTGTTGGCATAGTGGAAGAAGAGAAAATATTGTATATTCTGAGAGTAAAGCCAGTAACACACTCCTTTCCTTCGGTCCCTGCATTTGGCCAAAGAAACAAGGCTGGCCAGGAGAACTGAAAAAATGGCATCGGGGAGGAAAAAGACTGGTATTCTTTGCAGAATGTCTCAGAATGGTAGTTAACAGGCTTTTAAAGCACACAGAGCATCTCAAATTAAAAGGTTAATTAATCCCTAGTTATATATATATTTAAATATAGCAAAATTAAACTAGCTACATTATTTTTTGGAAATCCATGATTACCAGGGTTTAAGGTTTACCTGCTGTTTCAGCTACACTCAAAGCAAGAAACATAACACGTGCAATGTACTTTTTAGCCTTTTATTAAAAAAAAATGAAGGCAGGAAAAAGGCACAGGTTGAGGTGAACTGTGGCTTCGCCCTCCTCCTCCGTGGGCCGCTCGGATGTGGCCCCGCTCACGGGGTGCCCCGGAGCACCCTGCGGAGCGCGGCAGCTGCCGGGATCAGGGGCTCCCGCGGGGATCGGGCACAGGTGGCGGCGTGGGCGGCGTGTGGCCGCGGCAGCGACCCCGGCGAGGGGCTCTGCGCGCTCCCACGTTCAAGTTTCAGCATGTGACACGGGTTCAGGAGGGCTCGGCTGCTTCGGGGGAGCATTTCTCGCACTAAAATAGCACGTTTCTCTCACGCCAGCTGCGGCTGCCCCAGCAGTGTTCGATTTCGCCTGCAAAACACCCTGGACGAGCCAGTGGCTGCGTAAAACCAAGCGGAGCAGCCTGCAAAGGCCGCTCCGTGGCTGAGGAGCAAACGCGTGGCAGGAGATGTCAGCCAGCGCTGTCCCACGCCGGGCGCCAGGGTCGTGCCAGCTCCACGCCACCTCAGCGCGCGCTCACTTGGGCCGGCAGCGTGTTCTCTCCATCCCGGTGCTGTGAGAGGGAGGAAACAAGAAGAAAACAAGAAAAAATCAGAATGGAAAAGGGCAGAGATGGGCCCTGAGCGGCCGGCGCGGCGCTCACCCGCGGGCGCCGCGCGCGCAGGCAGAAGGTGCAGAGCGGCG
>JAVCKT010010949.1:0-18969 GCA_032273925.1 Rhynchotus rufescens
AGAATTTTTTTCCCATTAGGTACAGTACTATTTGTGTGGAGTTAATTTTGTAACTACGAAAGAATCACCTCAAAAAAATGCAAACAAACTTTGTAATTACCAATATTTTCAAATTGTGAGCAGGTGCTTAGAAGGCATTTACTGGCATTTATATATTTGGGATTCTGTGTATCTGTGAACATAAAATTACATAGTAAATATGATAAGTACTCTTTTACATAGGGTGCATTTTTTTAACTTATCTGAAATTATGCAGCATTAATTTAGCTTTGATAGGTTTAGAAAGCACACCAAAAAGTTGTGTCCAAGGATATAACAAAAGCTCCTGTACATCTATATATTTCTCAAGCAATGTGGTCCAAAAAATAATTAATATTCTTGGTTAAATAACTGTCTGAAAGCAAAAATATAATGGCTTTTATTACAGAGAGAATACCTAATGTGATTTTTAAACCATAAATGAAGAAACATGGTTAGCTATCCCAAATCACAGTGCCAAATAGTTTTTGTGTTTTTCATTTCATTTTACGTACTTTCAACCATTATGCAGCAATAAGCTTTTTTTCTTAAGATATTAATATTTATGTATTTTCATTATTGCCAGAAAGCGAACATCTTCTCAATGGTCAGATGAAGTTGTCTGAAAACTGTAGAGCTACAACATTAGTTCATTTATTATTAATAGAGCTCATAAATACTCACATCATCCAAAATAGCCTTAAACAATTGCACTTGAGCATGCTCTAAATTCTTTTCTTCCCTAGGGAGTTCTGTTTTCTGGTATATAATTAGGTGTCATCAGGTGTGACGGGAAGAACTCTACTCCACCCCATTTCTCACCATAAATGACAGGTTTTATAGCCTACAGCTATTAAAATATTTGAGTAACTAGAAAACAAAAACAAGCAATATGAAGAGTTTATTATTTTTAACAAAAATATAATTGGGTTACTTTCTAATAAACTTTTAAAAGTCTTTTTTCTACAGAACTTGAAAGAATGTGCTTGAAATGGATCAAATTCAGCATAGCTCCACAATAAATCTAAATTAATGAGAGTGAACTATAAGAAATGACCTTGAAAGATATTTGATCTGTGAATTATATTAACATTTGTATATATGAATGCTCAGTTTCATAAATAGCTAAAATAATTGTTATCTACAGCTGTTTGCCTCTATTTTGGAAGTTTTCACTTCTGCACCAAGAGCACACTGCAGATTTATAGAAGCAAGAAAATTTGCTCTAGGGTCAGTTTTCCTGAACAGACCAAGCTTTAAACTGAAAGAATTTCAGCATTTTGTGTTAGATGACCTGCCTACAAATAACGGAGTCGAAGAAAGGCAGGCCACACTGCAGAGCCAAGACTTACTTCAGCAATTTGTCAGCCACATGACTTCTGAATCAGATTCCTAAACTTTGGTCCATTGCCGTAACCCTAGTCTCAATATTCTTCACCTCTATAATAAGCACTTTCCTGTTTTTTTTAAACTGTTCACTGCCTCTTTTTCAACTTACCACTTATGATTTAATAGTACAGTGATTCAGCAACATGGAGTGTTATCTAAGTATTTGTTAAACTGCCATTTAAAACATACATACTTATTTTGAAAATAGGTCAGGAACAAGTAATTGTTTATCCACAGAAAAATTAGATCAGACAGACAGGACAACGATAAGAAAAGACTGGAGCTACAGGGGCGCATCTTTCTTGACAAGGTGATAAGATGAAGAGGCCACATACAATTTTGTCAGTTCAAAATAATATTTAAAACCAAATGGATTTCTGGCAGGAAAATCAGATAACAAGCTAAACAACAAAATAACATGTCTTCTAACCCTGGCATTGAGATAATAATATGAGCAGTTTTAGTCAAGTCATCTGGAAGCCTTTTATTAAGTACTTGACTTGACTTACATAGCCCTTTCAAGTACTAATTAAAACGATATGGAAGAGAATAAATGTCTTCTCACAGGGAAAATTGACTTAATTCTGTTCATGCAGACTGAGACAACAAAGAAAATGTCTATTTACTGAGGCTAAATGTAGGTATCGAAAGCCATCTTCAAATTATGGGAGACAAACATGGTGGAAAACAGGAAAATATTTTAACAGATAAAATTGCTAGCTGCATGTCATTTCTGAATTCACTTCTGTGGCCTTGGTCCTATTGAAGTTAATTTTGACATCAATGGGACCCTATGAGTATATGCAAATTTTAAGATGTGGAAGTAAGGGCATCAAAAATGAGAATACTAGTTTTCTGATATTTTAATATGCAACAAATCTTGCATAAAAAAAAAATGAAGAAATGACAGTCAATGAGGCGTCTTCTTGGAACATCAGAACACAGAAGAAGAGTTTGGTCCAAATATAGATGAAGTAGATTTACTCCTATCATATCTGTGATTATATGGGGAAAAAAAAAAAAAAAAGCTTACAGGAAAATGAAGGAAAAGGAATATACTGGGGAAATGAATATTACCTGAAAAAGAGATGTATCTGTCATTGATCAAAAATGCTGAAGAACAGCTGAAACAAAACAAACATATTCTGTCTGTTATTGAGAAAAAAAAAAGGCATTTGAGATAGATTCTTTACAATTTGTGAAATCCTTTGTGCGCAACTATAATTGTTATTGTATTTCTCTTGTAAAGAAGTATTCAGTAGCAGAAACTTTAATTAAGAGAATCAATGACACTGTTATCTGTTTCCTTGGAAAGGATAAGATCTGGAAACCAAGATCGTAGAAGAACTTGGATTAAACTTTAATTTAAACAAAGAACTGAATCCATCTATTTTGTCCATATACAATGCTGCACTGGTCTAACATAACTTGCTAGAAGTAACAGAGTGCAGTATAACCCAAATTGTAATAGAGAATCGACTTCTGAAACTTGATGGATACAACCATTAGTAGAAAGAACTCCTCAGGTCAGGTTTTCTGTGAGAGCACAGACTCTTGATGTATCTATTGTCCAACATTTTCCTGGGTACCCTCTATTAATAATAAGTTGTCACTAGAATATCTTTGTACTTGAGAAAATCTATTTTTAAGAGCATCTTAAGAATTGTATTGCATCATGGTGTAATAAAAGAATCTGAGAAGTAAAAGAGTAATATGCATACAAAAGGGAACAAAAGAAAAATAGCTGAATGAAGCCAGTCAAATGGAGTTAAGCAAAGAAAAGCAATTTATTACAGTTCAGTTTTCCTGGGAAGGAAGGTTACCTGGCTTTACAATAGGATTTCATTTTTCAGCCATTTGAGGTTTTGCACTTTTTTAAAAAACAAAATCTGGTTCATGTATAGAAGAAAAAATAAAGCTATATACTACAAATATCAGGACTGTCAAAAATTAGTAGTGCACAATAGAAAAATCAATCCATAGTTGGTTCTAAACAGTTCTTTTTCTTTTACATTTACACACAACAGAAAAATAAATTCCATTAAAACTATGTCTTTGCAGCATATTTTGAAGCACTTTTCTTTCAGCATCAGTATTGGTTTAAGCAGCTCTCATCAATCACTGTAGCTTTTACGCCATCTCCTCAGTTAAGCTGGTACAACTGTTTGCAGGTCTGTGCAATGAACTGGGCTGAGGGATTGATCCAAAGAGAAAAATAAGCCATTCTCCCTAGGTATTTTTAACCAAGGGAAATGAGGATAAGGAGTGCCAGAGACGCAGGGGCTACCTAAGTCAGCATTGCCACTGGAAAAAAGGTGTTATCAAACTATAGTCTTCCATGTCTTGTTCTCTCACATATGTGCAGAAGCTTGATTGATGGGTAATTCAGTGGGGCATGCCCACTGACAGCTATAAGGCAATCTAAAGCACAATAAAAATTATTCCTTCCCATCCTCCCAGTTCCCCAGATCCTCTTCCAATCCCCGCTGTAATCAGAGACTGAAGAAAAGTCTTAAATTAACTTTAGGGGACATGTAATTTTAAAACATATTTTTGAAGTGTTACAAAGTGTTTTGAGGCTAGAAAATTTTTGAGCTACTCTCCTAGCAGAAGTGGGGACAATAGGAACCATGGGATACTGCAGATACCCTGATAAATAGAACCAGAGCAATGCAGTGCACTTCAAACAGAGGCAGGCTGTATTTTTAATGCGTGTGTTTGTCACTTGTTCCCGAGATGCAAATAGGTCTTGAAGTGTTACCCCTACACATCTTGGAGATTTTGGCAAAGCATCCTCCTGCTCTCAAGAAGAGTAATTATAACTCATGCAGTATGATAATGAGGCTCACAAATCCCTGAAGCAGAACTCTCCGTCAGCTTCCCTCAGTGCTGAACACATTTAAGGCTCTGTTGATCTGACAAAACTTGCTCTTATACAAGAAGTGCAGCCTGCAACATGCACTTGCCTTTCAACATAAGAGTGCTTAAAGAAATTGACATAACATTTATAAATGGAGCTTTTCTGTATTTTCTACTCCATGGTCACAACTTTTGTATTTGCGTTCTAATTACAATAATCAGAAAAATACTAAGGTAGTTTTTTTGCTATTATTTTTCATGTAAATTCTGATAATAAGATGTGAAAAAATCCCTAATGCTTGACCTGTAGCATGTGAGGATATCATGTGCAGTTCTCTTTCAATATTTTTGGTATGCAACTCTAAGTAAACATTTTGTTTACTTAAAGCTAAAAATGAATCCTGGTTACCTGTATATAGATAATAATAAGCAATAATTACTAACCATAGTCACCACAATCAAAAATTCCCAATATTGAGGTGGGAGGGGAGGGGGAGTTGTAACTGAGCTGATACCAGGCTTATTCTGGTATTTCCAGTATTCACTGTCACTGTGTGAAAAAGCAAGCTTTAAACAAGGGGAATCATAGAATCCTTAAGGTTGGAAGAGACCTCTAGAGGACCTCATCTAGTCCAACTTCCCTGCTCACACAGGGTCACCTGAGCATGTGGCACAGAATTGCGTCTTTAGAGATTAAAGATCTCCAGAGGAGACTCCACAACCTCTCTTAGCAACCTGTGTCAGTTCTCTGTCACCCTCACTGTCAAGAAATTTTTCTTTAAGTTCCTGTGGAACTTTTGGTGCTTCAGTTTGTGGCTGTTTCCTCTTGACCTATCTCTGAAAAGAGGCCGTCACCATTCTCTATTCTCCTTCCCCTGAGGTATTAATAGACACTGAGCAGGTCACCCCTCAGCCTTCTCTTCTTCAGACTGAACAGGCCCAGCTCTCTCAGCCTTTGCTCATAAGGCAGATGTTCCAGGCCTCTCATCATCCTCATAGCCCTGGGCTGGACTCTCCGGTAGTTCCACGTCCCTCTTGTATTGGGGAGCCCAGAACTGGACACAGTACTCCAGATGTGGCTTCACCAGAGCTGAGTAGAGGGGAACAATCATTGCCCTCAACCTGCTGGAGACGGTCTTCTTAATGCATCCCAGGATCCAATTGGCCTTCTTGGTCACGAGCGAACACTGCTGCCTCATGTTCAACTTGTCGTCCACCATGATGCCCAGGTGTCTCTCTGCAGAGCTGCTCTCCAGAAGGTTAGTCCCCAGCCTGTATTGGTGTCTGGGATTATTCCTCTACCCAGTGCAGGACCCTGCACTTGCCCTTGTTGAACTTTATGAGGTTTCTCACCACCCAATTGTCCAGTCTGTCCAGATCCTCTGGATGGCAGCGCAGCCCTCTGGGGTATCAGCTACTCCTCCCAGTTTCCTATCATCATCAAAAAAAAAAAAAACAAAAAAAATCATCTGATCAAATACTCTTTGCTCAGGTTACCCCATGCTGCAAGCAACAACCAAAGATTAGCAGAGGTAACCTCAGTAGCAAAGACAGCACAAGTGCGTCTATATTAATTAGCATTGCTAATTTATCTGTACTGTCCCTGAACCTGTATTCCTACATAGCATTTTTCTGTGCCAGGTGGGTATCCCAGATGACTTGACATTAGCTGGAGCATCTCAGCATGCTCTTGGCAAGGCGATGCCCATGTGCCCACAGCCCCCAGCACCATTATGGGGAAGTGGCTGTGAGAACCCTGCAGTGTTGCCCTCCCTCAGAGCCACTTCGATGCTATATTTCTGAAGAGCAGAAGCCACCGCATCAACCATCTGCAATGATTATGATAATTGATATAACTGGAATAACAGTCTGTGTTGCACAGAGTTACAGAAATATCCTTCTCAGACACTAATACAAATTTTGAGTCCAGCAGTGGTTTTAGGATTTTGCTTATTTTTATATAATGTTTAAACTTTGATTTTATCATGTAGAAGAAAGCTAGGTTTTATTATGCAATAATTAAATGCTTTTTTTTTTTGTAACATAAGACAAAACTTATACAAATACTTCAATATTCCCTTTGTTTTCATTCCTTAGTTTAAATTTTGTACAATAATGCATATTTCTGTTTTGCTTTATTATGTTTCTTTTCAAATCCCTAATTAATTCTATTCCTCAATGTACTGTCAAATATTATTACATATAATATATATTGCATATATTAAACTAAAATTCCAGTATAGAATAGTCTGCACATAATTCCAACTGTATGATTCTACTGCCGTTTCTTGCCACTGATTTTTATATAAAATCAATTTAGGATCACCAATAAAAAAACCCATATGATCTTTCAAAAATTTAGATGTTTTAAATTTTGCTATTTTTCAGCATCTATAAATGAGCTTAGGTCTATCACAATCCCTACCAAAAGATTTTACAAATCTTTACAGCTCTTTAGAGTTTTAAAGTTTGAATTTTTTTAAACTTTTAATCTTACAATCCAGAGGCCTGGATCAGGCTACTGAGAGATATTCCGATTCAGGATCAGCACTTAGATTTAATTGATCTTGTGTTCCTACAAAATAATTAATTACATTTGGATATATTGTCTTTGTGAACTGTGTGGTCACATCATTTATTTGACTCAGTAGCAGGAGTAGAAGAATGTCAAAAAGTTTTAAAGTTTTTTTTTTGTGTGAAGTTGTTATAAAAAATGTTTGTCCTCAGATAAATATGTGATGTCTTCTATGAATAATCATTTTGATAAATAACATCACATTGTATTACATAAAAGAAAGATTAGTACAGGTAAGGTCTTTTTTTTTCTCAAACAGTTAAGAACTATAAGAGAAGATATTTTTTGTCCAGCAAGTATGTACTGTTCAGATGGAGTATAAGTAATTGTCATAAAAAGCAAATCCAAAAAGAAACCATATTCCTATTGCTCAGTCACTGTAAGTGTCTGATTAGCGATTGAACCTCTTAAAATGACAGATATTTTTAAGGGACTATCCAAAGAGTAAAGTAGTTTACTCCAAACCAAAATTAAAGTAGGTTAATCCAAACCAGCCTGCACCAGAGTTCTCTCTCATGCTCTTAAATAACTCACCAGCCCCAAATTCAGTTCATTTTAGTTTTGCCTTTAAAATTAAATTTCTTTCTCTTGGTGAAACAAATACACTTTTAAGGTAAAGACGAATCCATTCAAGCATCTCAGGGTTACTATGATGTTTTGATCAAGATATTCCAATAATCCTTATGTATTTAGTGATTAAAGGTCCTGATCAAAGGTTTGTTTCCCATTTGCACACAAGTAAGTAAAAGGCAATTCCTCTTTCAGAGACTTTTATTTTGTGAGTATAATATGGGAAAATTATGGGCAATTACAAATACAGGTAACACGGAATTTTTACAAGAAATTTGGTAATCTAAGTCACTCAAAGATTTCTATATTCAAATACAAATACATACATCACAGAAGATACTCTTTAGTAACATTTATGAAAATATTGAGATAAATATCAATCTAGACAACCAATATGCCATGAGATAGGCAGTTCACTCCATTAGGGGAAAAAGTAAGTAAAAGTTTACTGAACTGTTTTAATGAAATATTTTTTATTTATGGTTTTATGTAAAATATTTTCCACTTATTTATTCACTACACTGTACTAAATAACCAAACAAGATCCTCCAATTTAATTGCTGTATCATATTTTTCATGTTGTCCTGGAGGGAAAAAATACTTAGCATATTCGTAAATGTGCAAAAGTCATTCTGGGAGTAATTGCATTTTAAAATTGTGTCTTACCAGGCTTTTCAAGGAAGCATAGAATCCTAGAAAAGTTGAGCTGCAAAGAACCCATCTTAACAGCAATCAGGCATAAACTTTAACATCTCTAATGAGAGACACCCTGCAAGCACTGTATGCAGTCTGCTTTTAACTTTATAAAAATATTTTCTTCATATCTAACATAATCTAATATCTAACATAAATCTTTTGTCTCACAATTGTTTATTTTTGTCTTGCTTTTGGTGGCAACATTGACAGCAAATGATCATTCTTCTCTTTACACCATTTATATACTCTTGCCAGGTTCTCCTAATGTTTGCATTTCCAGTCTTAAAAAAAAAAGTTTTTCATTCAGCCTCCAAATACAGTAGCCTTATATTGCTATCCTGTCCATATCCTCTCTTATGTTCTATTTTTTCCTTAGATATGATGCTTTAAACTGCATCCTGTCAAGACCTCACAAATGCTGAGTAAAGTGAAATATTTGTTCCATGTTTCTCATGACTTACTTTAAATTATCCTGTTTTTTTTTTCTGGTTTTGGAACATTAACTAGTGTTCCAATTGCAGTGAATTGTAATCTTTCGACCCTTTTCTGCACTATATCTGCCTAGTGAGGTATTATACATTTTGCATTTTCTTTTTCTTCTTTAAAAGTTTGCATCGTTTTGCTATGCTCAGTTTTATAGTTTTCTGACCATTTCCACAGTTTATCAAAATCACCATCACTTTCTAGCATATCTGTATGCACCTGGTTAAGATTATGAACAAATATAAATCCTTCAAGTGCAAATGACAATATTACATAAGGATACATAGAGTAGGATGACACTCAAGTACATTTTTTAAATTTGACAGGAAAAAAGATGATAAGTTGTCTTTGATAGTGTTTCAACCAATTTTACAGTAATTTCAGTAAGAACATATTTCCATAGTTTTCTTATGACAGTGTTATGTGGAACTGTCACCTATCATCAAAGAAAAAGTGTGTGCTTCCCCCTTATCCACTTGATTATTTATACTATCATGGAAGGAAATTAAACTGGCCTGTTGTGATTCATTTTCAGTAACTCTACTGCGGTTACTTTTAATCAACTTTGGATTTTCTAGGTACTCTGAGAGAAAATCACTGTTTAATTATTAAACCAGTATCATTCTATGTATCAGCTGGGCAGATGATATATAATATTCTTTCCCTTTTTAGTTTACTAGTTGTGTTTTTCCATTAAATGTCCATTCAGCCTTTATCTATTCTAAAAAGTTCTCAGAGGTGACTACTAATGGTTCAGAGAGGATCTTACTTCATAAATAGTTTAAGAAGAAATGTCATTAAGCCATGGTGATTTGAACAGATCTGGTTCATCTAAGAACTTTTTTGTCTGTTAACCAATTCTGGCTTATAGCTCAAGCACTTAGTTGCTAATATTAATTATGTTAAGCTTCTGGTCACAATTAACCTTTTTTGGTGAAGAATGAAGAAAAAAGATAGTGAAGATTTTGCTCTTCATTATGTCATCTATTATTCTTTCTTCCTTGCTATTAACTACTAGATATTTACTTTATTTCATCTTTTTCATTATTTTAATGAATTTATGGAACTTTCTTGTATTTCTTTTTATGTAAGTTGCTTGTCCTATCTTTTTTGTGCCTTGGCCTTTAGAAGTTTATCCTATATACAGTATCACAGAATATCCTATGTGCAGTATCACAGAAATTTTCCTTTTTTTAGAACTTTCCTTTTTAATGGGCTAGCTTCTAAAACAGATAAGAAGATCAAGCCCTGTTAAAGGCAACAGGACTCTTACCATTGAATGGAGACGGGATTTCATCCTAAAACATAAAGTTTTTAGAGAGTCTCAGGCTGCTGGAACAAAGGAAAACACAGTAATGTGGCTGCAGCCTTCCACCTGTCTCTTCAGTGCTGCTTTGCAATGTTGAACTTGTGTTAATCTTCAGAGTTGTGCTGACATAGTTATTCTGGGACCTAGGACCAAGCTACCATCTCTTCATGGAGTTACTCTATCTTGCACAGATTTTTTCAAATAATTCACAGAAAACTTAGGTCTCTGGTCAGTGCATACGGCATCTTCACCATATCCTAAATGTATACCTTCCAAGGTATACCTACCTACGTATACCTTTCAAACCTTAAAGGTTGTGATAAGTACCCTCTATTATATAGAATAAAGGATATACCCTCTATTTTTAATAACAGTCATGTTTTATTGTACATCATTTTTAAATGATACTTTTCCTTTTCTTACTGGTTAATACCATGACTGAGATCAGTACTCATGCTACAAGTCTCTAGTAGCATTTATCTGTAATATTTTCTGCAAGAAGAATAGTCCAGTTTAATCATTACATTTTACCTTCTCTCTGTGCAATTGATCATGTGGAGATAGTTACCCTAAGGACAATGCAAGTGAATTATAGATGATTTTTATAATATTAGAGCTCCAAGGAAGGCTTCATTTATATAGTCTGCTATGTCTATTGAAAAATAATTTATTTTCAATGGGTTCAGAGTGAACCAATGAAATATAAATACCAGGGACCTGTAAATCTTTGGCTATTGTATATGTATTTTTAAATAATTAAGAACAGTTAGAGACAATTAAAATATACCCATATTTTCACTGGAGTTTAAAAATTTATAGTAAAGATTTAATCTGTTTTAACCTGCTTTAATCTATCTGTCCAGGCCAGATCCTTGCTCTATTTGATTATTTTAGTTCTTAATTTTCTCAGTTTCTTTGTGGAAAGGATCAGATGGGTGTACACCAGGCCATTCATATGCTTCTTTAAGATGGCACATTGTACGGGTCCAGCACCCTAGAAGGTTCACTAAGAAGCATACATCTTTTGGCCTCCACCATTATCTTCAGAACAAATATATTTGCAGTCTTGTATACAAAATACCTGTAATCTTCCCCACACAATCAGCTAACTCCCAAGAAATCCTTTTGAGATGTTAATATTAACTACAAAAGGCTATTTGTTCAAACTGTTTATCTTGATGCTACTGGGAGTTAAGTATATTGTTACTTAAGTATAAGTATATAGCAGTATAAAGTTCTGCTCCCCACTTATTACAAATTGGCAAGACTCCAGTGGATCCCTGATAGTTAAATACATTCATGATAGTTGTGTGGTTCACATAATAAAGACAGACTGTGACTGCAATATGTATTAATTAACCAAAAAATAAAAACATGAGCAGTTAGTATTTACAATATCACACTAACATGGTGATCAGCAGTTAATGTAAATATGAAAGAATAAAGTTTCCCCTCTTCAGTTCTCATTAGTTCAGGGCTTTTGTGCAGCCATCATCTATTTATTGCTTCGTGATATCTTTATGCCTATCAACCTGCAAATAGCATCAGAATGCTATATATATACTCATGATGGATTGTTGCTATCATGTGTGTGAGAAAGGCAGGCATGAAGTATGAGGACAGAGTTCAGCTATCAAGTATTACATAAATTATGTAAAAGTAGCTTTTAGCGTCAAGCGCTTTGAGAAGTTCAGTAAGTTGATGTAACTGAAATAAATCAGCTAACCCTGTGCCAGCACAGGACAATTTCCTCTAAGAGTGTATATTGAGCAATTTTTAACATGCTTAAAAAGTGTATGAAAGTAGCTCATTTTAATTCTGAAAGCAAGACACTGCTTTGGACACAGAAGGAGAAAGCTTGCAGGACCATTGTAAGGCCTGAGGACTTAATTACTGCTGAGATCTGATTTTAGATCTAATCTAAGGTTTTATGGCTTTAACCCCCAGGGATCTGACTGCCTGAGAGCCCAACCTCACTTTTTTACTAAACTGCTACGTTAGACTCCCCAGAGATTATTCAGATGATTTTGAGAGAATATGATACAGGAGAGGGCAAAGATCTAGGAAAAAAATTCCAATCAACAGTCCACATTTATGCATATTCGGGTGGCATCTTACATCCTTCTTATTTCCTAGCCTACTATGAAGGTGAAATGTAACAGGTTTGGCACTGTGGAGAGGAAGGGAGCTGGGAGTTCCCTCATTCAGATATGTCTGATCTTGTAATCTTGTATATGTGATCTTGTAATGTATGGTGACCATTATACTTTTTGGCATTTCATTAATTTGTCTTATTGTGCCTATAAAAAGTGGTAACATTTTATTGTCCTTATTTCTTGACTGTATAAGCAGATAAGCTGCTAAAGCAATAGCAGGTGACTAACCTCTTCATTCTTACAATTTTACAATGTTTGGAAGTGAATGGGTTTTCTTTTCCTGTAACACACACACACAGAGCCAAGTGGGATTAAAGCACTGTATGTGGCTCAACATCTTGTGCAAGATCAGGAAACTACAGAGGAAAGTATTTTCTTGTTTGAAGATTTGAAAGAACCATTCTTAGGGAAAAGGGAGGAGGCTTCTGATGTTAGTGATCTTGCCTCTTTCATGTTCTAAAAAAACTAAAGGAAAGTTCCTCTTTCATCGGCCCGAGGAAGAAAAATGGCTTTCCCAACTCTAAATATTTAAAGAAGCCCTCATAAAACTTGAAAAAGGTTTGAGCTGTTTCTTTGTGGACCTAAATTCTTAAGGGTATAGGAAGACATACATTGATATTTACCTCCTATAATATTTTACTTCTTCTATAATAAATGTGCCATGAGGGTATTGGCATCGTTTTGTAGACTTTGCAGTATTGTACTTTTCTACACTTTCAAAGAGTTTATACAGTATTCTACAGTATCTATTTTAAACAGAATTTTTTAATGCTCTTTCCCAACATAAAAATCAAATATGAGAGACTACTCAGTCCTCCAGTTTTATGACATATCTAATTTCATGATACATTTTTTGGTTACATTTGGTGTTTGCCTGAGACACCCCACATAAATCTTATCCTATAGATGAGCTCAGACAGCCTGCTGAATTGAAGAGGAACTGGGTTTGAATGTTTACTGAAATGAGGTGAGTATTGCTGATTTGGTGATTTAGAGCATGTTTGAGCTCAAATTCACTGGAGTGAAATACTACCATTTAGTGAAGTCTTCCTTTTATTGAAATTAATCATTAAAAACCAATCAGTTTGTAGTTCCACGTTTATGTTTCAGTTTTCATTTAAATTGTTATCCCCTAACTGACTTTAAAGATTTCCTCTTAGAAAAAAAAAATGCATTTGCAAGTATTATGATTTTCTAGAGTTCAAGCATTTTATTTTCCTGTCTTGATTTGCATATCTATTCTCTTCATGTCAATGTTTTCAATTCTTAGAATATTTGCTGTTTGTAAAATAAGACAGCTTACTGGAGGAAATACTGAAGAATATTCTCTCATATTCATGTATACCATATCATTATTTATTTGCAGTACAAGAGTCCCAAAGGGCTCAGAAAGCTTTAGACATTCACTGTCCAAAGCATGGCACAGATACACAGGAGAATGCAGTGAATGTGCTGGTTCACAGGTTTGCTGATAGCCCTCCATCCTTAAGGCAGACATGGCTTGAAGCCCTGTCTGTGGCACTCCTACATGCCTTTGGCAAGCACTGAACTTTTAAGGCTGGCTCCTTAGCTAGCACAGCTGAGAAAAGGGAAGCAAAGCCATACTTTTATTCCCTTGGCTTTACAATCAGCCAGGAGCAATCTAACCTGTTCTGCAATTTACAGCAGCCTGGCTATACAAGGAGCTATTCTGGCAGCTGAGAAGCACTAGAGCCTAAGGTCATTCCCCGCTTCTCTAGGGAATATATAGGGTTAGAAAATGAACAATATTCAGATTTTCTATTGCTTTTTCAGCTGGAACAATCCAAAGTGGCTGCAAAAGAATTGATTGTCCTCTTAATGTTGTGAAATCATTTCATTTCATTGCCATGAGTGAGAAGTCTTTCCTGAGTGAAAGGATGTCTTATTCTAATCATTTATTTCTTATGCCAAAGTATATAAACCTCATCTTTCAGAAACCCTAGTCTTTCATAATTCCGCTTCCAGATATATGGTTAATAGTGAAAATGGGAAGCAATGATTTTGCTAGTTGTTAGAACACAACTGTATTAGAGATATTTTGTCTTCTATTTCCAGATAAGTTTACTACTTGCTCCCATGTGGCAATTTGGGAAATATTTCTCCAGACAGACAGGCTAGAATTTTTCACTGATAATGAGCATCACCTTTGGAGTGCTTGCATCATGATGCAGTTTCCATTTGGAATGCAGGAGTTTCTTCCGCTGCTCTTTCCAATCACTTTGTTACAAAAGGCCTCAGGAACCTAAAGCAAAAATTCTTGCACCTAATCAAGGAGTCACTAAACTTGTCTTTTATATGCTAATAAATGCTGAGTAGGAAAAAACAAAATCAAACACACAAACAAAAAAAAAAAAAAACAGTCACCTTCTCAAAAATCTAAATCCCCACAATCCCTTGAACAGAAATGAGTACGTTTTGAATCAAGGCAATGCAGATGGGTAGTAACATGTTTCAGGGGACCAAGAGAAAGTTCTTTCACTGGTTATATTAGAATGAAAGAGCCTGAGGCCGAGCCCAGAGCACAAGGCAGAAGGTGGAAATAGTGGAGGAGGGGACTCTCACTTATTCAGAGGATAAATATGGTTGCTAGATGAGAACTACATGAGAGAGCCTTAGCCAAAAAAGTGAAAAAGCCTCTGAGAGAGAAGTTTAATCATCTTTTCTAGATAGCGTTTGCCAGCAGAAATAAAGAATTGTCAGTTTGGGATTTTTTTTAAGGTGGTATATACTAACATACCTGCAAATGTTAAATTCAGGAAAAGAGTATGAAACAAGCCACTGAAATGTAGCTAAAGTATATGTTCCCAATGGAAGAGGGAAACGGAGCAGAGCATTTGAAGATAAAACGTAAACTTCAACACCTTAATCTAGAGTCAGTCTTCTAAAGATGGAGCTTGTAGAGCACCTGAAGACCAGTTCCATTGTTAGTACTGTATGAAAGCTTCAGTTGGGTAACTGATAATATCACATGCTGAAGTCAGCTGGACTATTTGGAAACCTAAAGATACACATGCATGTATGGAGACAAGGCTGACAGGGGATATGATTAAAATAATAATATGATTAAAATAAATTCATGAAGATGGAATGTAGGGAGGAAGGGGCCAAGCTCTTCTCAGTGGTGGACAGTGACAGGACAAGGGGTAATGGGTACAAACTGCCGCACAGGAAGTTCCATCTCCATATGAGGAAGAACTTTACTGTGAGGGTGACAGAACTCTAGAACAGGCTGCCCAGGGAGGTTGTGGAGTCCTATTCTCTGGAGGTCTTCAAAACCCACCTGGATACAACCCTGTGCCACATCCTCTAGGTGTCCCTGATTGAGCAGGAAGGTTGGACTAGATGATTTGTAGAGGTCCCTTCCAAACTTAAGGATTCTGTGATTCTGTGATTCTGTATGTATACTTGCATTTTTGGAGTGGGTACAAGTGTAAAAGGACCCTGACCACAGTTTTTTCTCTCTTTACCACACTTATGCTTAATGATTCAAGTTAAGTAACAGGACCGTTCAAATTTGGAGACTGATTTTCTGCAAAACTTTTTAGGTTAAAAGAGCTTTGCTGGAAGAGTAGAGCTTTTTCACCACAGAAGACACAGATTCTGTGCTTAGAGCAATTCTGCAGAATGGAGTCTATAAAGACTATGGTAATCGGAAAGATGATGGGAGGAGAAGAGCTTTAAAATGGCCAGCAGAACTATGTCAATGCAGCACTGCTTCTCTTTTACCGTGCAAGAAAATATATCACTGATACTAGTGCTATGCAAGATCGTTCAAAGATAATGTTAGTCTGAAGAATGAATCTCTTATGTGAATAACTGAATTAATTCCCATTACTAAACAGTATGCTGCTTTCATGTATTAGACTCTTCATCCCTCAGGTTTATAATAGTCACAAATGCTAATATCTGTATTTCAGTACTCTGAGACAAACTGTAATAGTGGTCTCTTATTGAGGCTAGCTGATTGTTATAACTGTGTCACTTCAGCAGTTTAAATTGTTTTAAATAGGATAAATTTGCATAAATTTACAAATATGTTAATAAACTATTTTTTCTCATAGACTATAGAAAGTTCATTTTCATTCCACCTATTAACCTCCCCTAACAAAATTACCATCAGCACAGATCAAGTGATTCAAACATTAAGAAATAAAAAGACACCACAGAGCTCTCAGTGAAGAGCAGAGGCCCAATTCTCTTGAATACCACAAGTATTTGAATGCCTTTTACTAAATGCCAGAGTATTTGACACGAGGTTTCTGTCAGAGACTGTAGTAGTTCTGGGCAATGTGCAATGCAATCAGTTAAAAAAGTTTTCTGTAAGAAAAATATTATCTAATATTTCTAAATAAAATCTTGAACCACTCTAAAACTTTTCTTGTAGCAGAGGAAGAAGCTTAGTATTCCCAGACTGCCTGTGTTGTTACAAGAAGATGTTTGTGATATCACTGAGGTAAATGTAGTAAATGATCCTAAATCCATGAAGTATATGCATGTGGCTATTTAGGTGCATAATTAGAAGGTGACGCAGAAGTGGTTTTGCAATAATGAATCAAAAGAATATTTTTTTTCAATTACTTTCTTCTCCAGAGAAAATGGTGGAAATGCTGGAAGGCATATTAGAGTATCAAAGCATTCAGATTCCTGTTGTTGCCCATACAAAGCTATTATCCAAACAGAAAATCTCTATATTCATAGTTTAGACACATATTTTATTTCTGTTCACTTCTTGGCAGATCTAAGTAGGTTCTTGCATAAATACAGAGGATGAATAAAATTCTATGCTTACATTACTTGCTGCTCTCTATTGTGCTGCAAGAGAGCAGGAATTGTGCTATGCCAAGTGACATTCATTAAAATGAAAACCTGAGCAAGCGGTCTCTGTCAGTTGGTGAAATTACACTCCTATGCTCTTAAAGAGTTGCACTGAAATTGATGGTGCTAAGTCTTACCTATTGTGTAATTAAACCTGACTAAAACAGCTAATACTGACTAGCTGCCTTTTTATCATAACACCTCAGAAACACTTCTGGTTAGGAAACTTAAATTGCAGTATCCAAGATTGTACAGTGTTTATAAAACTAGAAATAAGTTTTGTAGGTAACAGAATCCGGACACTCTTTGAACTGTGTCAAATACATAGGAATCTTGCAAAACAGACAGATGCTTCTAAAATTTCTGTCTTCCAAAGACTCACCAAGTGTTCCATAGACTGTGCTCTGCCTTTGTTGCTTCCGCATGTGAATTCTAGGGTTGCAAGGGTACTAGATGGAGCTGAGGTACCTACTGGTAGTTGGATAGTGCTGAGAGGGAAAATTGTACCAGTTTGTCTAAACCTGTAAAGATCAAATTTCAAATATCCTCAGAATTGTAGTGTCTTGGAGCTTGCCAGTTTTAATGCAGTGAGATTCATTAACTTGCTCATATAGAATACTAAGACCCCCCAAAATCTCCAGTTATAGTTATTTTTCCTATTACACATCCACTAGCTGCTTCAAGTAAGCACAAAAGGTACATGAAATGCAAGAAAATGTCCTGGCTCCACTCCTCTTTGGAGCAATATTTTTCTGGAAGCGAGGTTGCATCTTACGTTCATAGGCTGTAGTAAACATCTGTACTAACTGCAATGCGCACCATTAACACCTACTTCTCTGATAAACATCCAAGAATTTGTAATGTGTGAATAATCTTAAAGCTGCATTTGTAATATTCAGCACATTTGCCTTCTTTTGTATGCTTTTGTATGCTTTCTCTGAACTTACTGTGTTGGGAATCTTTAATTAATTTTTGTACTACACAAGAACGTTTCAGAAGAATTTCTTTGAATGGTTGTCCTATACCAATAGCTAGACTGCATTTAAGAGTAGCTAGTATTGCTTCAAAAAATAATGAACTGGACAAGTTGTTTGTTAATAAAGTTACTTGCATGAACGGACCAAATGATACCTTTTTAGTGTGTGATAGAAATGTGTCTGTGTTGTAGACACTCATAGGAAAAGAGCCCTGGATGGCTGCACTAGAAGTCTAGGGTACTAAACCCATATGAAAAAGTCAACCCTATCTTCCTATATGCACCACCATGTGTAAGCATCAGTATGCATAAATGGACATATTAACCTGGGTTTGGTAGGTTTTGGACATAATATGAGAAAAATCATCTGTCTGTCTTGAGATCTTGCACCATACTCTGGAGTACATGATACCCACCAGCGTAGCCAGACCAAAAGCACATGCATCTCCAAAATTAGATGCAAATATATACCTTTTCCTGAATTTGACCTTTACTGTCTTGTAATTCCTTAAGACTAAAAGTTGTTCTTCACTTCACAAGACATATGCTGTTTTCTGTGTGCTGAGAGCAAGACTGCAAGTTTTCCTCTTTACCACATTCTTTCCTTTGCTCCCCTCTTAAAATACCCTTTGGAGACATGAATATACACGTGCATTTCTACTTAATGAAAGAGAAAAGAAAATAAGAAGTGGATTTCTGCTTTTGGTCTACAGCTGCTCTGCTTCAGCCCCCTATTAAGACAAGTTTACAGAGAATTTATTCAGGTCTTTATCCTATTTTTCAGTTTTCATAAATTGCACTCACTTGCTAGAATTAAAACCAACAATGATTAAGTTTTCATGGCATTCCTGCTGTTGGGAAATCAGCTTTGTCTGACAAGCAGAAATGACCATCTTAATTAAATTCCAGTTATTCTGGAAAACCTGACTGTTTAGTCTCTGTTTTTATTTGTTATCATGTTTCTTTCTTCCCTTTAAATATTACTTGGCTTTGGCATTCTTCTTTATTATTATTATTATTATTATTATTATATATCTTACTTTAGTATTTAGTTGTACAAAGTTTACATTTTGATGAGTTATACCTACACATTTCATCCTAC
>JAVCKT010010950.1:0-11292 GCA_032273925.1 Rhynchotus rufescens
CTCCCTAAAGACGTTAAACGTAACCATCGATACCAGGGATAATCGGATCGACCCTAGAGCTTTTCGATCTAGGACCTCCCACTGGTTTTGGTCATCTCCTTCAGCTTTTGGGACTTTTCACGGAGAGGAAAATAAAGATTTTTCTAGTACAAGAAATCTTTGATCTTTGGGCTATGAAGAGTTTTATTAAAGGATTTAATGACTTGTTGTGAACAGTCCCATGATGTTTATAATGTGGTGGCTCATGTGGTTCATTCATAATTAATAGCTTTCTTTGCTGCACTTAATTAATTAATCAGCAGTGACTGCAAATGAGAATAAGAAATTGTTATTGAAAACAAAAAAACTCATGTGTTTGGGATCATGTTCTACAGAGCAGTAACTTCCCCCAGTGTTTGGAAAGACATGCTCCGAGTGGTGTGGCTTGAAGGAGTTTTATTTTTAGTGATATTTTAGTTCTCTTCATAGAAATTCACATAGTTGCTATTTAAGCATGATGACACTTGGTCATTTAGAGCCATCACTAGCAGAGTTTCTTCGCAGATGAATGTTGGCACAGAAAAGAGAATGCTGCACGTGCTTCTAAATGGGTGTTTTAAAGGAAGCCGAGTTTTGCTCGATGACCTCTGATGAACCAAACTTCTAGCAATGGGGTTTTACGTATTTATTTTGTGACTGCAGAGAGGAAGGAATAGCTTTGATAGTAGCAGTGGGCCCATTACTTGTCTGTAATGATACCAGAACAGCTGTCAGGCTGCCACTTTCGGATTTTTTTAGTGGATTTCCTCCTCTGCTAGTAGTTTGAGGAAAGATACTTCATTCCTATGAATAATATATTTTAGAATTATCCTTCAATTAGCCTGATCTTGGAATAGTTTGAAGGCTTTCACAAGAAAGTGGTTATATTTGTATTTGTAGTGCATTCTACTGTTTATATCCCTTGGAAAAATTGCTTTATGGCCCTTAGTTAGAGACAGATAAAGATGTTTTATTTCAACTCTTCTCACCGAGATGTTGACCTAATGTTTGTGGAACATCTAGATATTTTTTCATGCCTTTGTAAGGTCAAATTATTTTTATTTTGACGGTCTTGTTTAGATGCAACTCTCTGAGCAAGAGCTTTTACTTTGCATTAAGGCAATAATTGGATTAACAGAGTTTGGTTTGTTTCTTCAGCAGCATGGCGAGTTTATGTGCTCATTTTAGAGAACTGATCTAACTAAAAAAAAAAAAAAGCAAAGTAAGCACATTTTATTGGTTGCTTTTCAATCACGTGGGTTTTCCAGATAGGCTCCCTGTCTTCTTCCAAGCTGTTTCACCATCACAGCAGAGGAGAAAGAAGAAGTCAGAGCATGGGAACACAGTGCAGGAGCAGCAGAGTCATCTCAGACAAGTGCCTGCCTTGCTAGTCTTCAGCTGCAGTGTTACTTGGTACACTGTCCTCACAACCTGTTGTGGTCAATGAAGAGACTGGTTTTTTTTTTTTTTTTTTCCCTGTGGATAGAAGGAAGTTGTAGCAATACCCTGGGAATCCATGTCATTGAATCCTGTGGAGAGTTTCAAATAATAGTTGCCTTAAAATGTTGAGAGCTACGTGTTGGCATGCCTGTGCTCCAACCTTGAAAGGAAGAGTGGGCTGAACTTCTCTCTTCACCGAAGCTGGCTCTCTTGCTGGGTTGGTATCCTGGTTTAGAGTCATGTGAGAGCTTTCCAAATGGATTGCACTTGCTAGCCATGTTCCCAGGACAGCAGAAAAGAAGGACTAAGAAACTTATATTTGCTGCTACTCATAGACTTTTAATGTGTCTTGCCACAAGAAGTGTTGGCCCATTTCCTCTATCCCTTAATTGTGTGCACAATGCAGCAATATGCAGCATATGGTATGCAGCAATAAAATTGTACTTTAAAATTTAAGATCTTTTTAATATTTTCTCTAATTTTATTTTGATACTAATTAATTTTTGCAGATGTTTACAAATATTACAGATGGGCTTATAAGGAATTAGCTTCAATAACTTCTTTATACATATTTCCAGTTAACTGTCTAGCTGTGTGGAGATGCAAGGGCAAGCCATACCCCGAGCTCATGCTGTCAATAATATGGGCATATCAAATTCTTTGCAATCGGTTCTGCTCCTTCCAAGTTAATTTATGCCTGCGTAGCTAATCCTGTGCCTGAGTTGCCTTTCGTCAGCAAATGTGCTTTGTGCCCATAGCCGTGCCTGCGTTTCCCGCACCGCCGCACGGCTGCAGTCGCGGCGCTAGCGGCTCCTGGGCACGGTACCATCACAAACAGCACCGCTGACTTTGGCTTTGTGCCTGGACATGTTCATTCATGAAATACTTGTTAAAACAAAATACAACTTGCAGTTGTGTTCTCTCTTAGAATAGCTAGATTCCTCAATGCTGACTTCTTATCCAATTGTTTTCTTATTTTAATAGCAATGTTTTGGGGGAGGCTGGTGGAGGTTGTGTTGGAAAGATAGCGGATAGTGGGTTGCTACGATGCTGCCTTGGCTCTTACATCAGGAAGCAGACACCACCGAGGAGGAAAGCACTTAACTCTCCTTCTGAGCTAGCTTTCACAGCAGCTGCACTATATAAGGCAAAGTGATTCCTAATGCTAACAGATAGTGGAGGTTAGTAGCTATTAACCCCATTTCTGCAGTTACAGGAATTGACCCTTCTGGACCTGCACTGTCTGTGAAGATGAGAAATAATTTTCATGCTGGAATGTGGTGCAGATTGGTCAGATGGTAGCACAGGGCCAGCTGTACCAACAGGACCGTTTTAGCTCTCTGCTTAATCAGCTTTCAGCCTCACTCAGAGCAGCAGGCAGGTATTAAGTGACTTGTAATAAAGCAGTGAATGGTCAGTTGCCCAGTCCCAAGAGTCACCACTTATCCACTGATGGAGCATTTTTACCTCATGCAGAAGTGATCACATAGGCTGATAAAACTATAAATTAGGCCATTGAGAATATGCATAGAAAAATAACATCAATCAAATGTGGCCAAAGTTAAAGCAGTGGATGACAGGGTGGGGAGGGTTAAGGTTCTGTGTGGGAAAGAAAGAAAGCGTAGCCCATAAAGGTGATAAATTTAAGTACTATGGACGTCAGGTGATGAAGCTGTTTGCTACTTGAATACTGGACTAAGTGATTTTCTTGTCTCAACAGAGCCTGTGAGAGGGGAACACTCATACTTCTTCATCTTTCAACTTTGTAGCTTATGCAGAAGTTGAGATTTCTAGAAAAGGGACTCCATCTCGCTGTCCTTATTTGCTATGTTTATTTATGTTATATATAAAGCCAGCCTAATTCAGGCAGATCCCTCAAGCACTGCCCTAAGACACAACATTCCTTCTGGCCACCTCTGGCAGAACCAGGCTGCCTTTTGCAGTAGCTGCAGTGTAAAAGTGACAGATCTCCACCAGTCCGAACTGCTGACCCTGCCTCTCAGGCTGTCACTCTTTAATTTGAAACAGGACACAGTGAGTGAGAGCTGCTAAGTAAATATGAATGCGAAGGGGAAAAGAGAAAGATGAGGCTAATGATAAGTTTTCATGCCAGCCAGCATAGTTTTGCCATGTGTTCAGCATGGTATTTCTGAACTGTTAAGGGGCTTGTGTTTTTTCTTAATAAATATTATTAACCGTTCTGCCTTAGTCGGCTGATTTCTCATTAGTGGCATGGAAATGTTGATCAAGCAGAATTTTGAAGATTATAGTTTGTGAAAGTGTCTTTTACCAAAAAAAAAAAAAAAATCACGGAATTTTAAGTTTGGTGTTTTGGAAGAAACAGAAAAACCAGCAGTCAAGAAAGCGTCAGTACCATGAACAAGATTGGTTATGCAGAATGACAATGATCTTTTGAAAATATGATTTTTAATTGAGTTAACTCAGAGGAGGAACTAATAGAGTTTTGCAGAACAGGCAGGCCTGATGATTTTAGCTGAGCTGTAGAAGAGGGTGAGAGTGAACAAACAACAGGAACAAGTTTTGGAGAGAACTGAGGATTTAAACTTCTATTTTAATCAAGTTCTAATGGTTGATGGGAAAAGGGTGAGTGGGGTTAAGCACTCTCTAGTTTGTCGCAAAATAGTGAAAAAGTGCAAAAAAAATCATAAAGCAAAGTCTTAGAGAAAATGCAGTGCGGAGAAAGACATAGCCATGATGCAAAATCTAACCATTTTGTAAAAGAAGTATTTTCTTTTATTTCTAATTCATAAATCCTAAAATAATTACGAGGTATAGTTGTTACTGTCATTAATATTTAGCAAAAGCTATCTTTACAATCCAGTGCAAAGAAGAAATTTCTCCCTTAAGAAATTATTCTCCCTTATTAAGGGCTAGCACTGTGTCCTAAAAATGGCAAAAGTTGTTATGGGACCATCAATTTCAGGAATTTAATGTCTCTTCAAAGTAGCTTCTTAATATGCTGTGATAATGTAATTGGACTATCTACTGTAATTTGCAAGGTCCATTTTCCAAATCATCTTTAAAAGTGCTGGAATAAGTAGTGTATAAAGACTCAATACTATTTTCCCATACCATAATTATTAAATATGTTTGCTTGATCTATATATATTAGTAATGAAATTTGGTAGAGTATAACATTTGTATTCAAACTGTAATCATGACAAATAGATGTGTATTTACACTGTCTACAATTTAGACAAGCTCCAAGTAGGCTGCCAGAAGAAATTTTCTTAAATTTTATTTAAGCAGCTAGTGTATCTTTTATAAGCATTTGCAATGTATTGCTAAGCCGAACAGAAGAATAATGAAATCAGAGCAGCAGAAATAAGTTGATACCAGATTTCGCCTCATAGTTTCATAACAAATAAACCAAAATGATTTTTTTAAAAAAATATACAAGTGTAGATGCGTATTTATTGCTCTGTTTTAAATTCAGCTACTCTAAACTTTATGGCAAAGCTTGGGTGATTGTTCAGAAGGTTCTAAAGATACCTAAGTGTTTATATTGATAAGCATATAACTTTTCTGCTTGCCTTTTCTCTGTGTCTGTTTTTCTACTTTTATTTAGGGATTTTCAGAATCTGCTGTGTATAACAACAATGAGCTAGGAAGTAACCTGGTCTGGATGTGGTGAGAGGTACTTGGACCTGCAGGTGGTAATACCATGATAATCCAGCAGGCTTTCCACTTCCCTCGTTTACTTTGGTCAGATGTATGAACATGTCTTCTCTTGCAAATGACTTAATTGATTTACATTTTATGGAAAGGATGTATGAAAACCTAATTGTGAATTAGGTGCCACACTTGTTCTGTAACTCTGTGTGTGTACGTGTATGATGAGGGTGACAGAGCCCTGGCACAGGCTGCCCAGGGAGGTTGTGGAGTCTCCTTCTCTGGATGTCTTCAAAACCTGACTGGATGCCACCCTGTGCTCTGGGTGTTCCTGCTGGAGCAGGGGGTTGGACTAGGTGATCTCTAGAGGTCCCTTCCAACCTCAACCGTCAGTGATTGTGATCTCCATACAGATATGGTGTTTGAAATAGAGTAGCAAATGCAAGGGGGAAGCCCAGAACGAAATAAGAGCATGAATATGAATACCTAAAAATCCTTCAAAACATGGACTCACTTCAAAAATAACAGTATTTTATTATTTTGCATAGCTTATTTCAGCTGTTTAGTTCTACTTAATTAGAACATTTGCTAGTTACTAAATTGCTTATACATATAAAATTTTTTTCACCCCTTCTTACCTGCAATCAATGCAAGACAGTACATGTTATATATAAATGTGAGGGTCCAAAACATTCAACTTCAGACACAAGAATTTGTTAATTACTTTGAGCTGTTGTAACAAAATAGCTCTTATAACTTTGTATAAATATACAGTGTAGTATATACTTCAAATTTTCATCGATATCTTAGTCTGTTTTCCAAGTCTTCCATTCTCTTCATCATTTCTTCCAGTAAGCAAAAGTTAAGGAAAGAGGTATCAAAAATAATTATTAGCAAAGCAATCTGTCAGATGCCCATTAACAGTTTTCCTCCCACTCTGAATTTGAAGATGAAACTATTTCTAGACTCTCCATACTGCAGTATTTAGCTTTTTAGAAGGACTGGTTTTCAGAGCCATGTCCTGCAGTGTTCCAGCTTTTTGCGTTTCTCTGTCACTGACTGAATTGCTGTATGATGCAGGAGAGGGTTGCTTAAGAAGTTAATCCTGGTTGTGAGTTTGTGGTCCATAAATTTGGTCCTGTTTTTACTCTTTAGTACCTCTCCCTCTCTGACTTCCAGTTGTTTAATACCCTTATTTTCTTGTTCTACTTTATTCAACTGAGCTGGGAAGGCTGTGTGAAGCCAGCAGTGCCTCTAAGCAGGAATTTAGGGCTGCTCCTTTTTGGAAAGGAAAACTGTTGGCTGTTCTCCCTCAATTTTAAGGGGAAGCTAAATGTTTATTGTAGCTTATTCTGTGCGGAAGCTGTCACTGTCACCTGCAGAACTATCTGTAAGCTCTGGGCAGATGACAAAACGTGTGTAGCTGCATGGCTCCAGCAGGGATGGCTGCTGATCCCCAGGCCCATGGCAGTGCAGGTAGGTGCTGGGATGCTCTGGAACAGTGGTGCCAGGGCAGGGAGATGCGGAATAGAGCACAATGAGCACTGGGATGGGCTCTGCTGCAAGGAGGAAGCTGCAGTGCTCCGGGGCTTCCCGGATTCCTGTCTGTGCATGGTGCCTGTGCCTGCCGTGGGAGCAGGAGGCTCCTCTTCCATTTACCCCAGAGCCACCGGAATGCTGCAGAGCTGGAGCTGGGAGAGCCTGAGGGGAAGCTGCAACCTGGCAACAAAATGTCTCATCATGAGACTATTCTTGAAGGACTCAGCTGCTGTACCCAGATTTACTCAGTCCTTTTTCTACTGGAATTTATAGCCCTGATTTGAACATTGTCAGGTGTTACATAATAAAAAAGGGAGAGAACCTCATTTTACACATGTGTCTAATAGCAGTGAAGTCCTTCCGTGGGCAAGTTAGCTAGTTGCAGGTCAGTATATGTATGTATTGCCTACAGTGAAGCTGCATTTTAAGAGCTAGAAGGTTGCTGTGCTCACTTCTTTCCTTCCTTCACTGCTGCTTGGTTTTCCTGTGTCTCTTAAAGATTCCAGCCACGTGATTCTTACACCACTCTTCCATATATTCAGTAAAAATATTTTAGTTCTGAGTTGATGAATGTTGGTTTCACTTGCTGCTCTTCTGGCCTGCTTATCTGAAGTGCTTCTCCTATGGAGGCTGAGGTTCATTAAATACTCTCCTCAACATACCTCCAGCTTGTCATAGGATGGGGTTTAACTGCATATGCTTGTAGTGGTAAAACCGTTTTGCCTGTACACCTGCTCTGGCACAAAACATGTACTTGGAATTCAAATGCACTAGTTAAATGCTGTGTTGGAGGCAAAACTGCAGAGGGCTCTGCTAGACTGGCTGTGATAGACTCTTAACTCTACTTTTCTTGCCCAGGAAGCATCTGAGTTACTTAAATCACGGCACTCTTCTGTGCAGAAAGTTAGCCCCTATTGATCTTATATGCAATTTTTACCAAGACTTGAATAGAAGATGAGCTGAAGAAGATACCCAGCTTTTATGAAGAAAATAAAGAGGATTTTGCTGCATGTTGCTTAATGCAAAATACTACGAAAAGTAGAATTGCCGATTTACTTTTTTTCTTGTGAGACATCTGGAGGATGTTACAGGTATTTTTACCAGTTACAGCTACAGGTCAGTACAGGCTTCGCACCGACTCCCTTAAACCCAAGTTCTTTTTCTTCAAAAAAGGCCAGAGTCAGCACTTAACCTTTTTTACTCTATGTATTTGTTTCTGTGAAGTCAGACCCCACATGCTCTGAATGTGCCTCTAGACTTTGGAATGCTGTTTTAAATAACTCGCAGCATATGGTGCTGTGCCTACCAGTTCAGGAGAGAAGGACCTCCAGTGTTCTGGTGCAGTGGTTTCCTGTAGACAGTAAGTGCTGTCTGGATACTATCTCAAGAAGGAAAATAACCAAAACAGAGTAGTAGGCTTGAATTCTATCAATTGTTTCTTTGCTATCATTGAAGGTGTTTTGCTGTTAGGGTTAATTTGAAATTTAGATTCTTACTAATATTTTTGTCCCTTCTCTGAAGCAGAGGTGGATTTCACGTCCCCCAGTTTTAACATTACGAAGCAGTTTGGCTCTTCATTAAAGCAGACAGGTCTGAACACATGGAGGCAGCTGAGGCTTGATGAGTTACATTAATCATTCCCCTTGGCCTGTTCCCGTTTACAAGAAACAATCTGAAAGGATATATCGCTGGGTGAGTTTTTTTACTTCTGTGGTTGCGTAGTTCTGGAATGTCACAAGGTTTTCACATTTGCACTGGTCTTTATCTTTTGCAGCTTTTGCTGAGGAGAAAAAAAAAAAGACACTTGAGCATACACTTAAAATACTGAATAAATCCAAACGGTGGGGGAGGGATGACAAGGATGTCTAAATGCAGAAGGGTTTTAGTACAGCTTCCTGCTCTTAAAACAAGTCAGCATCCAAAGGAATGCTATGGGAAACACATTGTAAATACTGGGAAATATACACGCTACAAAGTGTTGTGTACTTAAAGAGCAGTCTGGATTATCTAAACAAAGATAACCTGATTACCTGTTATTGTTGAGTAAGTGAGAATGTCTTCAAAAAGATACTTATGGTGTACTGCAAAATTGGGACAGGCAAGGACATCTAGGATGGCTACCGTGTCTGATTCAGGTCCTGTAGGAAACCCCCAAAAGATCTGGAAGTCAAATCTGCTTCACTTGTGATTACACAGTATTTTTCCCACTGCCATGCACTGAGTCTCCTTCAGGAGTGTGTAACCTCGCTGGTTGCAGTGAGCATCATTCATGGAGAGGACTAGTGCTAAAGAGGTGAAGTAACCAAGCTGTTAAATTACATATACAGTGAACACAGCCTAAGCTGTGGGTTGCAGAGCTGGAAGGGCATTGTGAAAGTTTGTCAGTCACTTTAGTGTTGATGAAACAGAAGTGGTGGAAAGATGAACATGCTTTGAAGCAGAGTGCTGCAATGCAAGTGTCCCCTTCAAGTCATTCATTTGGATGGTGTACAGAGGGAGCTTGCAGCCATGCGTTCAGTCTAGTAACTCTCAGACATTGCTCTGTGGAAAGCAGCTCGCTCAGTTGACTTGCAATGGAAAGGAGAAGGTTTCCTGGCTAGCGGAGGGACACAGACCTCGCTAGGGTTGTCTGCAGAAGAGGCAGCTTAGTGAGGAACCGCGGGAGAGCTAACCTGAAGGGTCTGCATCGGTCTTGTGAAGTGTCCCAGATGGCGGCCGTGGCTGGGGAGCTGAACCTTGCAAAGCTGGCAGAAAAAAAATACCAAAGGGAATGAAATCTTAAAAGCAGCAATACAAACTCTTTAATTTCCCAGAAATAGAGATGTTTCTTAACTTTTTCTGTTGGTGCCTCTATCATAAGACATGGGGAATGCCTCATACCTGTGCAGTCTGGAAAAGGCCAAGTGTCTGTGGAAGCTCCAGAACTCACCTTTCAGCTAAGGTTTTTGTAAGAATTTTTCCATAAGGTAAACGACAGTGAAGAAATTTGAAGTTATGGCAACCTACTTTGCCTTTAAGTAAAAATTTGTTTTATGTTTTATTGTCATGTATCAGTTACATGGGGTGAACTGAATGAGGAGAAAACCTGTGTACAAAACAAAGAATTTTATTTGACTTCTGTTTTCTCCTTTCTAAAGGAAAGTGTTGATCAGAATCGGTGTGTTTAGGTCAGTGCAATAGCATTTCTGTGGTGCACTAGAACAGCAAACAAAAATACAAGTTTCTCATTCGTGAATGAGCCTTTGTACTGCAGGAATTATTTTAGAATCTATGTAAGTGATGGAAATGTATTTCACAGGTAGGTGTAACCACCTGAATGAGTATTCTGCAGTTTTTTTCTTAAGAAACGCAGATTTTGTTAAAAAAAAAAAAAAAGTTTTTAAAAAAAATCCTTAAGTTTGTTTCTTAAGGGTTTCTTTTTAACAGAATGAACACTGCCTTCAGCTAGCTGTGGAGCTCGTAAGGGTTCAGAAAGCTAAAGAACATAAATTTAACAGCTGTGCATCTTGATCCACAGTGCTAGAGGAATTGATGGAGCACCTAGGACTCTCCCTACTTATTGACTCGGAGTTACTTGCATTGAAAGTGAAAACCTGAAGGAAAAGGGGATGGTGCAAACTCTCCTGACGTGCCCTTAGGATGCAGCAGGAAGGCGGAAGATGCCTTTGGGCCTCATAGTTTTCTTACAACTATTTGAAACTCTGATACCTTTGGTTTAGTGATCCTTGACAACAATACCTAGATGGCAAGAATATCTAGATGACGGGGATGAAGATGGGACGCTTGGTGTAGGGCCTAGAATGACCAAGTGTGAACAAGAAGAGGGAAAGAGCAGGGGTGACTGGTTTAGTAAGGGGACCAGAGGTCAGAGGGATATATCCAAATGTGGGAGTGAAAGCCAGCTCATGGGAGGAATGCTGAGATGATGAGAGAGTGTGAAGGGCAGAGAGGTGTGGGGTGAGACCATGGGGTAATGAAGAAGCTGAGCAACCAAGGAGTCAGACATAAGAATGTGGCAGAAGGTTTCAGGCTTCAGGGTATTGGATATTTCAGAACACTCCTCTTTGGCTCTCAGAGTCTGGTTTGGAGAGACTGATGATCATTTAATAACTTCTATCACAGCTGTGAAATGAGTCAAATACAGATGAAGGCAGCTAACGCTAACACAGTCCTTGCATGCAGTCAGTGCAGGCAGCAGAAATTCAAATCTTGTCGGGGCAGCATGTTAAGGTTGAAGGTTTTTAGCTTTCTGCTTTGGAACAAACCCTAAACGTGTTAGAAAAAGCCTATGTGAAAGTGAAGGACTTTGTGTTCCAAAGCAGTGGCTGCTTGTAGGTAGCAGTGATGTACATCTACCTGCAGATGGTTAGCTGAGTACTGCCATCTAACTACATTTGGGGTCTTGTGATTATAAAAATAAAGTGTTGCTATTTAATTAAAGGCTCCCATAATGTTCAGAGGCTCAGAATAGGGGAGAAGACACCATCTTAATGCATATTATGTTTGACCTTCGTGTAGTTTTTTTTAGTTCTTCCATTCAGATCAGAAATGAACATTGAGCAAGGCAATGGATGGACACTTCCTGACTGACCTCCTTTTAATAAGATGCAAAAGGGACCTTTTTTTTTTTTTAGCATTACTACTCTACCAAGCTGATATTTC
>JAVCKT010010950.1:16917-29991 GCA_032273925.1 Rhynchotus rufescens
CTGCCAAGGATAGGCCAATATGCTATCTTTGCATTTATGTAGACATCCAGTATTGAAAGACATCTTAGAGCGTGATGTGAATCACTGGGACTGCACTTCTACTGTATAAGCAGCAAAAAAGCAAAGGCAATAAAAGAAATGAGTAACCGAGTGTGAGCAGGGCAAAGGCCTAGGAATCATGTTTAGAATGGCAGGGAAGAGTGATGCAAAAGCCAAACATCTGGAGAGGGCTGGGAGGGGGTTAGATAGTCTGCCCTGCAGATTAGGATGAGGTTCAGGTCTGGGGACAAAATGCAGGCAATGCACATGTCTTTTTTATTTATGCCTTCAGGGGCAGTGAAACCACTAAAACACTGTATGTGAGAGTACGTGTTAGGAAGGTGACTAGCTGTCACAACTTGGATCAGAATTGTTTATATAGATTGCTTGTCCATAACTTTCTTACAACCTTGTAATTTGAAAAGTTTGTGCATTGCTGGAAAAAAAACGTTGCTGTTTTATCCATGAAAGCTGGGAATGAATCCAGGAGACACTGGCAAATTTGGAGTACTCATAACTCTTGGTAAACAGGCAAAAATCCAAAGAAATCCAAAGGCACCCAGCACCCATGATGAGGTTAGGATATTTAGGGAATGCAGAGTGTCTTCTAATCTGCAAAGAAGCAAGTTCTGCCAGGTGCTGCCTCAGGACAGCGGGTGCCTCCACAATTACCACGAGCAAGTTTTGTGCGAGCATTCACAGCTCTACTTGAAGCAATGTCACTTAATCAAAACTTTTAGTAATTTCCAAGGTGAATTTGCCCATTTCAAGATTTGAATCCTAATCTTTTTTTAAAAAAAATAATTGGTGTCAGCTTGTTTGGTCCAAGCTAACCTTGATCTCTACTCACCTTTCGTGGCTGTATAGTAAGAATGCTGTAAGCAGAATGCAAGAGATAACTGTGTGGCTGTGTTCAGTATTGTCCTGGATTTCACAGCAAGACCAATGAGATATATAGAAAGCATGGTGCAGAGAAAGGTTGAATGAAGCAGAGAGATTTTTTTTTTCACAAAGAAAAGAAAGATGGATACGAAGCATTATAGTGCCCTTCCAAGTGTAGAAGGGGATTATTAAAAAGATGGTGATAAATCAGTTTTTCTCATGTGAATAGAAAAGGTAGCAAATGTCTTCATCTGCTTCAAATATAAAAATAATTGGCTATTCCAAAAAAAGAAACCACACAGTAAAGTGAAATCATGAAGCAGACAAGCAGGCTACTTAGCACACTGATACCTTGACATTAGAAAGATTTGAAATAGGTTACTTGAAGCACCTATCAGAAAGTATTTTTTTTTATATATATTATATATATGTATACACATACACACAATGATTCTGCCTCAAGTGAGATCACTCGCTAGAGTGGTCCAGATCACTTCTTACGTTAACTGGAACCAGATCATTTCTTAAGACCCATGCAAATGCTCTATGTTTCAGCCTCCTGCTACAGGAAACAGCAATCCTACCTTGCATTTGGTTGGGCAAATCACTAAAGGTCTGTGTATTGCATTGGGTCTGCACTGTAACTGGAAAGATCTTTAGCTTTTCTTATCACTTGCAGACTAAATCAATAGATCCTGCAGGTGGTTGTCTGCTGGGGGTAAATGTTGACGATTTGGGATCGTTGGATACATCCCAAGAGTGAAAGTTATCAAAGGAGATCTCCTCATAAGTTCTTTCCACATTTCTTTCTGCTTTCACTGCAGAAGTCACCAACAAGTTTTGTTACTAAGTCAGAGCAAGGCTAAGGAAGTTCAGTTATGAATCTTTGACTGTTCTTAGACAATAGCTTCATTTTAGAACGGCTGCCCAAGAATTTATTTCTGCAGACATGTGAGGAAAAAATGTGTCACACCTACTGAGGTGATGGAAATGCAATGGATATGAATAACAGAACCTCTGTTTTTTTAATTAAGATTGAGATCAGCCATGAGCATGTTACCATTCTTCTAGCAATAAAAATCTCCTCAAGTAAAGCACCAATTTTGTTGAATAATAGATTTTATTGAGTTCTAGTAAACAAAAAAACAAAAAGGAGAGAAAAAAAAGTGTTTCTTCCCATGAATTCATGGTGATGGGATGAACTGGAAAGTGATCTATATAAGACATTTTAGAAGATAAGAAAGCAGATTTAATCATATTTTAAAATATAGCATGAAAAGACAGAAGCTCCACACTATAGGAACCTGATTAAAGTCCATATTCCTTGATAATAAGATTTTACTCTAGCCTTTTTACTGATATTCGGAAAGAATTCTTATTGAACCTCATAATATTGCAAAACTGTTACAATGTATTAGTTTTTGTTTACCAAAGCATAAAGTAAAATAGTTCAAGGCATTTCCTCATATAAGCTGTGGGATTTCACAGGTGACACCAGTTTTGAAGTGAGGCATTCCAAGGTCAAGGAATGTTAAAAATCAAAGAAACAAATACTTCACAAATAAAATCTACTTACTTTTGCAGGTTTTCTTATCCTCTTTTAGTACATATCCCTCCTGGCATTTACAAATGTATGAATCATCTTTATTAACACAAATATGTTCACAGCCATGGGCAACTGATTTGCAGACATCTTTACCTAAGAATAATTGAAGCATTAATGGAGTATTCTATTTTAAAAAATTATCAATTCAAACACTATAAGCATAGTATTTGAGGAATGTATGACAAAGAAATTGAAGATCTTTGTTCTTTTATATAGTGTTGCCAGAGGAGAGAGACTGATAGTTGCACTCAGTTACTTACTACGACATGTTTTTCCATCTTGTCGCAGGACAAAGCCCTCACGGCACTGACAGCTGTAGGAATTGTTATTATTAACACACACATGTTCACAGCCATGGTCAATGGATTTACACAGGTCTTTATCTGAGAAGTGGAAAGAGAATTTCCTTATAGATTGTTTTTCAAAAGCAAAACATGGACAAGCTTTGAGACTGTTATCTTTTTGTGTGTGTGTGTGACTGAAAACACATATTCCCCATAAAAGTTCAATCTACTCACTCCTGCAGGTTTTCCTGTCTTGCCTCAAAATAAATCCTTCATGGCACTGGCAAGTGTATGAATCACCAGCTGGAACACAGACATGTTCGCAACCATGGTTGAATGTTTTGCAGATATTTTTACCTGGAAATAATGAAAACGATATTTAGCATAGTTGGTTATGAAAATAACTTTCACAAACTGTAAACATTATAGCAATAATCTTCCACAAAAGATCTCATTTCCATGAAGTTAAATCTATGTTAAAGACACAAACAACACACTGCTGTTGCATAATGAGTTTTACTAGAAGATCACGAAGTAGAAAGCATATAGTAAAGATTAAACAACTTACTTCTACAAGTTTTCCTATCTTCTTTCAGTATGAATTCATCATGACACTTACAAATGTAGGAATCATCAGTATTCACGCAAATATGTTCACAGCCATGTGCAATTGAGTTGCAGACATCTTTATCTGAGAAGAGTAGATAGAATTTCTTAGATGGGGCATTTTAGGGAGTGATAATGTCTTTTATTAACCAGCTTGAATAGCTGAGAAAGAAAGCAGATGAACGTACAGATGTGCAAGCATTTACAGCTTCCACAACACATAACAAGTGTCATATAAAAACATACTCTCCTTTAACAGATCAGGCTACTCACATCTACACGTCTTCCCGTCTTCCCTCAGCATAAAATCCTCATGGCATCTGCAGATGTAGGAATCATCAGTATTCATACAAATGTGTTCACAGCCATGGTCAACTGAGTTGCAGACATCTTTATCTGAGAAGAGTGGAAAGAGTTACTTAGGTGAGGCATTTTAGGGAGTGATGATCTATTTTATTAACCAGCTTGAATAGTTAAAACAATGGTGAATGTACAGATGTGGAAGCTCTCACGGCTTCACACTCAACAAGCCTAGTATAAAAACAGACTCTTTTTTTAATAATCAGGTTACTCACATCTACATGTCCTGCCATCTTCCCTTAGTACAAATTCCTCATGACACTTGCAGATGTAGGAATCATCAGTATTAACACAAATGTGTTCACAGCCATGGTTGATTGAATTGCAAACATCTTTGACTGCAAACAAAAGAGTTGGCAGTCAAAACACATCAGCAGAGAGACCTTGATTATATGTGTAGCTAATCAAATTAAGCTCTCATGCTACTTACTTTTGCAGGTTTTCCCATCTCCTCTCAGTAGGAATCCATCATGGCATTTGCAGATATATGAATCATCAGTATTAACACAAACATGCTCACATCCATGGTTGACTGATTTGCAAAGATCTTTATCTGAGGGCAGAGGACAGTTCCTGATGCTCAATACATCTCTACACTTCCATGAACTACAGATAGAAAGTATGCCACTAAATACCCAGCTACTTACTTTTGCATGTTTTTCCATCTTCTCTTAGCAGAAAACCCTCCCGACACTTACAAACAAACGAATCACCAGCATTAACACAGGCATGTTCACAGCCATGGTTGACTGATTTGCAAATATCCTTGCCTGAGAATAAGCAGATAATGTTATATGTTGTTTGCTAGTTAAACATTTTATTAACTGCAAAGACAGCAGGATTAATCCCATGAACAAAGAAAGATGGGGGCTGCAAACAGAGGCAAATTCCTGGTGAGTTAAATGATAGTTTAGCTTATATGGAACATGAGTTCATCACCATCTGAACTGAAGGAACCACATGGTTAAATGGTCTCCCACTGACAATAACTCACTTTAGGATCAGCCTCACTAGTCTAAGGCATTATGTTAATAGCAATAATAGAAGGTGAAAGTATAATAATATATAGCCCAGTCATTTAGCACAAATTCATGGTTATAAAAGCAAAATGAAGCAAAACAGCACTGGACATAATTCATTACGACTCGTAGATCAATGCCAAGGATATATAAAAAAGCAAGAATAGGAACTACTCCATTAAGAGGATCTAACTGGCACTGCTGAACATTGATGGTATGTTCGTTTTGAGTGCAGTGTTAAAACCAATTGATTACAACCTATTTAAGGATAGCAGAGTACAAAGTTAGATAAAATTAGATAAAATGTAGGAGGAAGTGGAGTTGTCTATCAAAACTACTTGTTTCTTCATGTCATTTGTCACTGTTTTACATTTACACAACATAAAAGGAAGTATTTGCAGTTGCTAATGGAGAAATACACACAACTGTGTGTGCCACTGACTGCCAAGTTTGTATTGGCTCTTGAGCAAAATACCTAATTAAGACGTGCAGGGAAGAAAAACTAATATTTTGACAAGAACTTCAGTCTGTGGCACATTACCTGGAGGTCTCATGTTGATGACTGGCTCATAGAAAAGTTCCTAAAAATACTACAGAGGACAATTTTCCTACTCAACAAGCATTACATTCAAGACATCAAAAATCTCAACTACACTCCATTCTAACAGACAAAAAAAAAATCATCATGTAATTGAAAAAGAGTATAAGTTAATACACAAACATAACTCAGACACAGTTATTGTTGACAGAAAAAGTCAAATCCAAACCAGGAACATACACGGATATTACTTAAAAAGCAACATAGCTGAAAGTAAATATGACCTGAAGCATTTTGAGGTGGGAAGAGAAATAATTTTTAAAAAGTGAATGATGATTATACCATTTAAGGCTGTTTTATTAGTTATTCTCCCTAACCCTAATGCTACATTTTAGAAAGTGAAATTGAAAACAACTATAAAAATAAGATTTGAATATAATGAATGATAGAAAGAAAAAAAACACAGTATTTATTGTAAATTAAAATATTAGGAATTGGAAATGCTGACCTACTGAGGTAAAGGGTAAGGGAAATGCATTGCCAACCAATTCAAGGATAGTACAAGTGAGTTATTTCAAGGAACTTGGAACTAAAATATTCTAACAATATATGTTTAATTAGTAGATAGAGATGGCACAATTGTCAGTATTAATGCAGAAAATGTAAAAATACTTAGTATATTCAGATCTGAATTTGTGATGCTACTGATCCTACTGAAATGAAGTTACATTATCTGAGAAGGAGGCCACGTAAGACCTGCTGAAGGCACACATTTTAAAAGTAGCAATTCCAGGTAACTTGGAGGCAAAAGCTGTAAAAAAGTTGGCTTAAGAACTCTTTGGATGCTTAGTGTTACTCTTCAGAAACTCCTAGAACTCAGGGAAAACTCCAAAAAGCTGTGGAATTTTGATCTACAGAGCATATAAATAGATGCACACACACAAACTGCTGATGTACTAGTGTTTGAAAAGGGCAATTAGTTCATTATCAGCCTGTCAATTTGGCACTCATGTCAAAATTAATAATTAAATAATGGAATAGACAACGTGCATCTTGATTTAGAGAACATTAAAGAAAGAAAATTAGTATCAATCAACTTGACATTGTGGAAAAAAGAGATCTTGGAAGACTAAATCAGTGCCTTTTTTAGTTGATTATAAGACTGATTCATAAAGTTCAAGTCATTCATATAATGGAGACTTCAGTAAGTCATTCAGTAAGGTATTGATTTTGATGATGCAAACAGACTACATTAAATGGGTTAACACTGGCTAAGGAGGTCTTGAGAATAAATCGTAGATGAGAAATCATCACATGGATTTGTTTCTATAAATTTGCCCTGCTCTTCTACTACTACACATTTTTAAGAACATAGAAGAAAATGTCATCAGTGACAAAGCACGTATGTTACCCCAATTTTCAGAGGTAAAATAAAATAACTAAATAATAAAGTAGTCACTGATATGCTCCATTAACCTTTCTGCAAATTGGGTACTGGCAAACCATCTGCATTTCAAAATAGCCAAAAGAAAATTTACACATCTACAGACACATCTACAGGAGAGCAGGAAAAGATTTATGAAAGGACTGGAAAACCTATAAATAACCTGCAGGAATTTCTTCTGCTTGTCGTTTATTAAAAAACAGGTTAAGAGCTAAGTTGTGGTCTACATGAGTAAGCACAGAACAACACAGGGCAATTAGAACTGCAACCCATCAAAGCATAAAGCACCAACATCCAATGCTCAAGATTAAAGCCAGACATATTCAGTTAAGAAGTGAAGTTCACATTTTAAAAATTGCATTCTAAACTTAAACTTGGCTCATTTTCTAAAATATATCTTTAGTTCAAGCAATAATTAATTCATAGAAAACTTATGATCTATAAAGGACAGTATTCTGTCCTGAGTACCTCAGAGTACTCTGAGTACCTTGAACCTGTGAATAACTCCCTAATTAAAAAAAAGGGGAAAAAAAATCTTCTTTCTTAGCTTATGCAGATAAGCAACTTACTTCGGCACGTTTTCCCATCTCGCCTCAGAACAAATCCATCACGGCATTGGCAAGTGTATGAATCATCATTGTTAACACAAAGATGTTCACAGCCATGATTGATTGATTTGCAGAAGTCCTTATCTAGAAGCAATTTAGATGTTATTTATTATAATTGACTAAAAGAGCATTTAAAAATTTAAAAAATTAACGATTAAAAGTGTTAATTCCTAGTAAAATAAAGAATTTCTCCTTATTTTTGCCTGAGAAATTACATAGCAGAAGATCTACCTCTTATAGAATGTTTCCTTAGTAGATCTCTGATTGCAAACACAGATCTCTATCTATGATCTATCTATACACAGATCAGCACATCTTTGATGCAGAAACATTGAATAACTTACTTTTACATGTCTTCTTATCTTCCCTCAGTATGAAACCCTCATAGCACTGGCAAACGTATGAATTATCAGTATTGACACAAACATGCTGACAGCCATGATCAACAGAATTGCAAACATCTTTATCTGGAAAAAAAAAATAAAGAGTGCCAGTGGTTAAAATATGTCTGTGAAAACATTGATTTTACAGGAAAACTTCTATTAATGTTCAATGATACTTACTTCTGCATGTTTTTCCATCTTGTCTCAGTGCATACCCCTCATAACACTGACAGATATATGACTCATCTGCATTCACACAAATGTGTTCACAGCCATGGTCAACAGAACTGCAAATATCTTTATCTGAGAACAGATAAGAGTATTTGGTTAAAGCACATGTGCAAATGCACATATTATACAGGACGAAATAATTATTTTTATTAGATCAACTGATACCATTAGGAAAAAAATGGTCAACAGCAACTTTCAGCGTGTGGTACCTGAACACTCGTGGGTTTTGTCTCTGGTCCTAACAGTTTATCCATTTAACTAAACTACTTCTGTTCACAGAGCCTCTCACCAGATTCAAGAAGGTGTAATAACACTACTCCTGTATCATGATAGTAAACTGAGAGTGAGGTTGGTTAAACACTTCCATAAATGTAAATAGTGCAAAAGAAGGATTATCAGTAATTACTACAGTACGTACTTCTGCACGTTTTCCCATCTTCTCTCAGCAGGAAGCCCTCATGACACTCGCAAACAAATGAGTCCTCTTTGTTAACACACACGTGCTCGCAGCCATGGTGGACGGATCTGCAGATGTCCTGCCCTGTGAGTGATTTTGAACGAAAACATATTCATAAATGTTAATTCATGAACATTTCATGAAATGTTCCTGAAATGTTCAATCATAAAGGATGTTTTTTGCAATGAGAAGTAATAACCTCATTTTTTTCCCCTAGCACATAGAAACATGTTCAATAGAGACCACTCACTTCTGCATGTCTTCCCATCCTCTCTCAGCGTGAAGCCCTCATGACATTTGCAGGTGTAGGAATTGTTAGCACTGACACAGAGGTGTTCACAGCCATGGTTGACTGATTTGCAGATATTTTTACCTGAGAACAGTTCAATAGATACAATTTTGTGTTAGTTAAGGGCAGGATGTGCGAAGTCGTACATTCCCACTTACCAACTGTTCTTTCCCATGCCGGTAAACCAATTTTCCTTTTTTTTTTTTTTTTGTAGCGTTTTTTATCGTAACAAAAAGATATATTGTCATCTTTCTACCAATTTACAATGTTGGTACAAAATGTTGGCAAAAATTTAGTGTTCAGACTACAGGATTTGTAGCATTTCATGTGTCCCTAATGTGGAGGTTAGTGACCTATAGTGATTTACAAAGGTAGCTAAACTGCACATCTACATTTCAAGCAAACCTGATGAGAAACAGTTCTTTCCACAATTGTCTTTTTATCCTCAGGAATGAATTTGCTCAATTCTGGAATAGTCATGCATCCTTCCCTGCAGTTAAATTTTGTAGGAGTTTATCTTTCTCCAGTAAACTACAGTTGTCCAATACAAGCATGTAAACCTGAGTTAAATTGCTTTGGATTCATAAACAGTCCAAATCAAGAGCTAATATTTATATGGCACAGACATTTAGGGAATGATTCATTTGTCTTAAGTTATGCACCCAGGATCCTTTCAGAAGCCCTGACATACTCCTGGTAACCAAATGTCCAATCTCACTTCAATGACACCAAAAGGAACTGCGAGCTTCTGGAATCCCAGAGCATTTCAAAGGACAGCAATGTTTAGGCCATGAAATCCTACCCTTACAGATTTCTTCTATGTGTTCCCCTTACAGATTTCTTCTATGCGCTCACCAAAAATTTAGCACTGACTTGCTGAATAATAACTTACGTTTACAAGTTTTCCCATCGTTACGAAGCCGATAGCCTTCAAAACACTGGCAGGTGTAAGATCTGTCACCATTTACACACAAATGTTCGCAGCCATGATCACTTAGAGCACAATAGTCAACCCCTGCAGAAGCAATTGGATTTATTAAAAAAATAGAAATGAATGAATCAATTTCCTTTAACTCCAGTATTTGCATGTTATAGATGAAAGTTAATATAAATATGTTAAATTCATTGGGCAATAAATCAGTCCCTTATCAGAGAACATACATATACCTTCAGTAAAAAGGAAGAGGGTCTTGTACTGTGCACTGTGTTGCTTGCTATTAAGAAGTGGAGTAAACTTACTTTCCCACATTAACAGAGCTCAGCAGACTCCAGACTTCACAAACTGAATTAAAAGTCTGATTAGCAATTATTGCATATCATAGACAGCAACAAGGCCAGAAAAGCTACCTTGTACACATTCTTCTTTAAATAAAGTCTCTAAATGGTCTGATTGGAACGTGGTAGATCCCAGAACTCACTTGTGTGCCTGACTCAGCTGCTGCGGCAGCGAGCAGAAAGCTCTCAGGGACCTCCCTTGGTTTTGGCTTGGACTTCGCAAGCTTTTGCAGAAAATTGAAAATGACAAATGTGGTCACATATGGTCCATTTTTCATCCCAAATTTCCTAATGATTTATTCTCTGTAATACAAAGATGCAGACCCCTGGTATTCTGCAAGCATCACTCACTACTGTCTATTGGCTGCACATAGAGCTCCACTCATCTTTATGTAATTAGTTGTCAGAGGAAAAATCAATTTACCACTCAGATGTTCCCACAGGCACCTTAAGATACTTGTGGATGGTTATACGACACCAGAATTGTGATTCCTCACATGTTCTCTCATTAGCAGTAGTATGTGTTAAGTGTCAATCCCTTCCATTCAGCTTGTCCCTCATTCAGGACATCCAACTGCCATAACTTTTTTCATCACGGTTTAGAAACCTGGAGCTAAGGAACAGATTAAATCTTTAGGAAAACTTTAGGAAGTTCTTCCTAAAGGGAGGAGAAGGGTACATTGGCAAGAAGGGGAACAGCTCCCTGGGGATCAATTTCATTGCATAGAGGCATTCCAGAAGACACAGCAGTTTTAATGCTGCATATGCATCTCCATCCAGTGCTGGAAGAAAACCAGTCCGAGTGAAAAAACAGCACTATTTTTACTGCAAAGGAAGTGGGTCTTTCCATTTGCAAATTGATAAAACTTTAAAAAAAAAAAAAGTGTTTGGTAGTTTATGGATTTCCAGTGCTTTGCTTAGATAAATGTTCAAATCAAGTGTTTCAAAAAGCCCCAATTCCTGTTGCCCATGCAATGTGGGAGCTCTGCTCTTGCAGAGATTCCTGTCCACCCCTCTTTGGAGATCAGCAGTAACAGACAGAGCAAAGTCTGAAAAGACTTTGGGTGAGGCTAACAACGATAGGACAAAGAAAAAAAAATAAAACCAAATTTGCCTTCCCTAATTTGCCTCGCTCTTCCCCACATCATTTTTGTACCAGAGCAGTTACAGTTTGATTCCTGTTGAAACTGTTTTGCCAAAGCGCAAGAAAATCAGCAAACGCTGGAGCTGCTGCAACACTGAACACACTCGAGAAATAATATTGCCTCCAAAATCTGTGGCCCAAACCCTCTAATCTGAAGGGACCAGTCCAAGAAAACTCAAGAGGCAAAATACATACACATTCCTATTCACTATTCTATAAGTATTTTCCTGGAAAGGAGAGCATTTGGCCATTTGAAAAACTGCATGGATTCTCTGTGGTCGTTTTACAAAGGATGGAGAAGTGCCAGGATAACTTTTATTAATGCATTAATTGCAAACTCAAGGGCAAACTGTAAGGCCAGCATGGTACCCACACTCCTCCTCCTTCCCCAGACAACATGCAG
This sequence comes from Rhynchotus rufescens, assembly GCA_032273925.1. Classification (NCBI taxonomy): domain Eukaryota; kingdom Metazoa; phylum Chordata; class Aves; order Tinamiformes; family Tinamidae; genus Rhynchotus; species Rhynchotus rufescens. The sequence goes on from JAVCKT010010950.1 coordinate 28,486, forward strand.
TGCTTTGGGGGCACTGCTGTCAGATGACCTGTTTGGCAGACACAGCTGCCACATGAAAAGCTGTCCTCACCACCTAGGGATGAACGAGTCTTTCAAACATTTTCTGAAAGTACTAGGATTTCTCTAAACATTTTTCCAAGTCCGTGCCAATATTTTTTTTCCATGTGTCTGCTTTCAGATCCTTAATGAGGTACTTCTGAAATGCAATATTTAAGAATAAATTGCAGGCCTATCCTTGTATGAAGACAGAAGTCTTTCCCAGCTGAGCTGAGATCATGGGGGCTCTCCCAAGACTTACGTGTGCAGGTTTTCAGGTCCTCGTTGATGACAAATCCTTCGGAGCACTGACAGACATAGGAGTCACCAGTATTTAGGCAGAGCTGCTCACAGCCATGATCGCTTTTAGCACAGTGGTCCACTCCTATCGATTGGTGTCAATAGTTGAGAAAAGCACATTAGAGGCTTAGGCCTACGCAGCGACACTGAAGTTAGTACACGGAGTCCTTACAGAGCGAGGGGAAAAGATGAGCCCAGCTTTGTGTTTCTGTAGCGGGCCCATCTACTTGAATAGTGCTCGTTAACTTCATGAAATTACTACAGCAACCCCACTTAACGAATAACACACTCGACGAAGTGCAGGCTTCCCCTGCCCAGCACCACAACGCAGAGCAAAGGCAGAACCCTGGAATTCTGCTTCATGCATCTCCCTCCCTGGTCAGGCTTTCTCAAAAGCAAGGCTGCCTTTAGATCTCTTCCTGAGAGTGAAAGGGGAAATATTAATAACTTCTGTAATTTCCTAAATGTCAGATTATTCCATAAACAGTGAATTCTTTTCTAACAGGATAAAAAATCACCCCTTCAGAACTTTATCCTGTTCACATGGGCTATTAGTTGAAGTCTGGCAAGGGACAGATACGGGTTATGAGGGTTAGAGTGTCTTTACATCGTCCTTTTCTTTGGTTTGGTGTGGAGAATGTTTCCTATTCCAAGTAAAATAAAATGGAGCATTCTTTGAATGTTTGTATGCAGCAGTTTGTATAAAACAGCAAGAAAGAGAGTTGAATTTGGGTTTAAAACCTGCCTCGTGTCTCATAGAAGGGACAGCAAAGCAGTCAGGCAAGATACGTGCACTTGTGAATGCACCGCGTAATCTGCTGACTCTGGAAGTATAGGAAAAGCACATTTTAGGAAAAAAAGCTTCATTCTGAACTTCCTCGTAACATTTTATTGCTGACTTTTTAACTGCTATTTTTAGTTATATAGGCCCAAATCACTTTAGCTTAACTTGACTGAAGCTAGTGGAGTGCCCTCAGATACAAACACAGTCTCATCTCATATGTCCCCATTTACAAATTATTTACAGATGCAAGCAGACATCTCTGTAGCTATTTGTTTACATCCCCCCCCAAAAGCTCTCTATATTTGATAATAAAGTATATTAGCTTTAAATAACATTATTTATTTATTAGTTTACTTAGCTAGGTTATGAGCTTGCAGGATTTCATC
>JAVCKT010010951.1:5191-21708 GCA_032273925.1 Rhynchotus rufescens
AACAGCAGAGAGCTGTTTCTCAAGCTCTGTTCTTCAGAATCCTAATTCTTTGCCAAACCTTAAACTGGTCCTAATCTTTTCTAAAGCAACACTGTCTGAAGTTAAACATAAGATATGAATTGCTGCAAAGATTATATTTAAAATACATACAGCTTTCAAATACCTCACTAAAATAAGATCTTCAGCTTCTGGCAACAACAATCCTTTTCCTGATTTCATGCAATTTGAAGAATTTAGGAGTTAATCAAGATCTACAGTCCTCCTACTCCAAGGAGTGCCTCTTTCTCTCATCTTATTACCAGCTGCCCTGCCTGATCACCACACAATCCCCTTATTTTAACAGGCATTAAAGAACACATCAGTGAGTCAAACTCTATTTACTTTTCCCCACACCCTAAAATTAAGCCAATTCTCAGTTTATTACATCATCTGTGTGACCCACGCCTAACTCAATATAGAGCTTTCACTTCTGGCAGGACAAACCTCTTAAGCCTGCATAGAAATTACACTATATTGCCTCATGCAGTAAGGTTGAGAGGACTTCATAATGGGCTATTGGGCAGATTGATTAACTGATTTGGGTGGGGAAATTTAACACTGCAGTGCAAGTACAAATCAGAGGAATGATATGGCTAGAACTAAGGTGATGTTATCAACAGAAGGCACTGTGGAATTCAGTTTATTGATAATTTTTATAAGATGTAGTGAGTTAATAGGACTCTATGGTGGTCTCTTCAGTGGTCTCATGTTTACTGGAAGGTAAGGTTGGCAATGGTTAAGGGTAACTTTGCAGTGACAGTTTAGAACTCCACTCATTAATGGGCTTATTTCAGGATCCCCCTCCTTTTAATGAGTTTTATTTGCCTCCGTTGTAATTTTAATGCTAGAGATAATACATAAGGACAGGCCTTGTCTCTGCCTTGCTTTAACCTCTGAAAGAACCACTATAACCCAATAATACATGTATTTGTAAAGAAGACGAACTACTTAATCCAGCTATTAGACTTATATAGGCTCACAAAGTAAGTTTAGCTCTGTAGACTTTTTTATCCGATTCTAAATGTATTCCATACCTCACCCTGAACTCCAGTGCATTCCAGCAACCCTGACTCAGGGTCCAGCCTCATACTAAATATTGGAGGTTCTCCAAAACGAAATTATATTTTCTCTGGTTCATACAAGCTAACACAGTTTAAAAGAAAGTCAATCAGTAGGAGAGAGACTCTTTTTTTCAAGTACATTCTTGAAGGAGAACACTTACAAGGGCATGGTGGATGCAAGGGTGAAAAGGCTAAGTGGGGACTTGGAGTCCGAGGCTTGGAAGTCTTGGTCAAGTCTATACCACCAGCACTGAAGGCTGGTGCTTGCAGAAACAAATGACCATTGCACTCAGAATGTAATTTTTCAAAATGCAGCCCAATCGAGAGATGGAATTAGGATACAGAATAACAGTGGCTAGATTTTATTCCTATGCAAATGAAGACTTTCAAAGGTCTGAGATTTACGATTCCATTTCATTCCAAAGTAGGAATGAACTGTTGGACTAATACTGATTTTAACACTAAGTAAAAAATTAAGATTTAGGACTAGATTTCATCAAAGAACTACTTTAGACAACCCAATAGTTTGTTTCTTTCTGCTAATCCCACTGAGTTTTTCTTTTTCCTTAGGAAGAATAATCTTAAATTTTATACACAATCTTTACTGAAATAAAACTATATTTTTTAAGCATAATTATGTTGCCATAAGGAACATTTGGGTCATGGACTGAAACTTTTTTAATTTGTGGTCTGATTATGTTTACTATGATTATTAGGCTTGTCTGTTACTTCAGTGAAAGCACATCCCAGACAAACTTTTTGAAAGAGATTGAGAGTTAATAAAAATGTGCTGAAGAGTACAAATTCCTTTAATTCTTTTATGTGTCAAGGGAAGGGAGGAACCCTGAGGACATGCTTAATGCTTAAATAAATGAGGATATTTTTACCTTATGGCTTTTGTTTTTCCCTTTTGCTGATATGAACCTTATAATTCAAAAGTCAGTCTATTTAAAATTTATATATATACATGTATATATATGTTTTAAATATAATGGGAATTTTTCATTTAAACAAGAAGGCTCATTTATTCCTGCATTTCTTTTGAGCCATACAGACAGAAAACTATTTAGCTCTGTAAATCAAGCTGAATTAATCCGCCTGCAAGACAACTAGTTGGAAATGTTCATGTATTTAAGCCCCTCTCATCCACACTACTGCACATGAACACGTTGGCACAATATCTGCTCAGATACAAGAGAAGCCCCAGCACAAGTCAGGTAGAAATTTTCTCGCTCAGAAATGTTTAGCAGCGCTGTATATCATCTAATTGGATGGATGAGTTTAGAACATTAAGATGAAAGAAAGTCTACCCCATAAGCAAATTTCTTTGTGCAACTCAGGCCTTGGATTTCTCTTCTTTCTTCTCTTTTTCTTCTTTTGACAACATGCACTATAGTACATGAAACTGCCAAGGCAAAGCCACCTTTCCACTATCTCTTATTATGTTACAGTTTTAGCTGCTATAAACTAGCACTCTCCTCCCAAAAAATAAGTGATTTAAAAGATAAAATAATTTAGCTGTACAGATCTAGGCTATGCCAGATCAGTTAATCTTTTGAATAATATGGTCCCTGGCTTGTCCCAGTTTAATTTGACTCATATAATATCTTTGGTAAGACCATTGCCTTACCTTGAGTATTTCCCTAGATTCGATAAGCAAACCACTGCTCAGCTCAAAAAATATCAAGATTGAAGGTAAGCATTCAGGAAAGCTATCATTCACCTCTCTACTACAGTCTTCAAGTTCAAGATACTCAAAAAGAGTTTCATTCTGACACTTGTCATCTTGGAGAAAGTTCTTCAAGAATTCTAGAAGAGAAAGGTTCATCTGCTGTCATTTATATACTGGTACAGTTCAAGTCTTCCCTTTTGGTACCAGAGGTCTAGGTGACTTTCAAAACAGAACAGTGAATTTTGCTTACTAAACATTGCAAATGAGCAGCATTAACCTATGCAGTCACTACCCATGAGGTAATTACAATAGAAGGTTTTGTTGCTGCAAAATTTGAAATATTTTACCCTGATACTTTATTGTGCTGGATGGAGTACAAGAATTTCTATTAATTCATTGTCAAACTTTCTATTATTGAACTTCATTTTTATCAGGATTTTGCCCTACAATTTCCAGATTGTAGGAGCAAATTGGTTCTAAGAAATTACCAATTTCTTAGCCTGTACTTCGGGGCTGTACTTTGGTTTCAGTGGAGACAGAGGCATCCCAGCTACAGAAGGAAGTGATATTGCAGAAACATGTCTGGGTTCAGCATTTCTGCACGGATTTCAGCACTTTCTTGCTACAGGCTGATGATTTTGCATCTCATTCTGAGGTCCCTATATCCCCCTACACGTTGTAAAATGGAGCCTGGACACATAACACAGATTGAGCTCCTAGAGCCAAAGCCTAAAGCGTATGTGGAACAGCTCCAGCCTTGTTATACTCTGGTCTCCTTGCAAATCTAGCTCAGAGTTCTTTGTTGGATCTGGTCCATAATTCTTTCAGAAAGTCAGCAGTGTATTCTCATGTATAAATACTATTTTTCTACAGAGCAAGAAATCGGCAGGCTGCCATATGCTTGATAAAGCCTTTTAATTTACATGGTTCTAAATAAAAATAATTGAAGTAAGTAAATTGATAAGAGAACAATTGCTTTTCATAGTAAAAAGAACCATCATTGCCTTTTCAAGAGAAATACAGGCTTCCACTTATTAAAGTCTCCAAATACATAAAAAATCATTTTCATACTGAGTTTTCATCTTTGTTTCACGGCAAATTAAAAACATAATCTACTTAAATCTCCCACCATGGAAGATTTATGCAGTAGAACTATTGAGGCAATGGATTCAAGTTTTCTCTCCTTCTCATATGCATCATCTTTCATATAAACATAATTAAGACCTGAATGCAACATTTATGAAATTCACTGCAATATATGTGAACTGAGATAAAGATCAATGTTTGCATCTCAGTAGGGATGGTTGCTAAGGTGTAACAAAACAGCATTCTTTTGTACAACGTCAGGAAACAATCTTGTGATAGAAAAGAAAAACATGTCACAAAGTCTATTCTATTAATATGAGACATCATTTTATATACAGCATCAAAATTAAATTAAATTGGCTATTCTTTCCTATTATTCATTTGCATTACAAATTTTCAAAGCTTTCACTTTTTCAGTTTCAGCTTTGCAGCTGAAAAGAAGACTAACATAGCTGCTTATTTCAGCCTTTCTTTAATTTTCCCCTGATAGATTTTCAATGCAGCTCCATTTTCTGCAAGTGAAAGCAAATTACTCCATCCATTCTTCATCCATTCCACATCCTTTCTTCGTGCCACTGCATCCATCATCCTGAAGGCAACACATTTTCTTAATACTATTTTTGTAAAACCCATTGAGCAACAATGACACCAATTCGTTCATGTTTGTAGACTAAAGAGGCCAAACCAGTACTTAAATTTCTGGGCAATGCTAAATAGGCTCTGCATACCAAAAGAGCACTAACAATGCTTTAAATAATTTCCAAGATTTAAGGCTTAATTATTTCCCCTAAAATATAAGTAATGAAATATAATGAATTGAATCATATTGAATCTGACTTTCATTGTGTATATTCTAAAACTAGTTGAAAAAAAAGATCCACTAGAACATTAGAATTTGCTCTTTTGTTGAAAGCAGTTTGTTGAAATCTAAATTTGATTGTTTCTTCCTCTTGAAGAAAAAAGGTAAAAACATTTCACAAGGTTTCACCAGGGCTTCCAAAGCTCAAAAAGGAAGCAGGCTGAAGTATCACAATGCACTCCAGTATGAGAGAGATGTGGAGCTGCTGGAGAGAGTCCAGCACACGGCTATGAAGATGATGAGGGGCCTGGAACATCTGCCTTATGAGGAAAGGCTGAGGGAGCTGGGCTAGTTCAGCCTGGAGAAGAGAAGGCTGAGGGGGGACCTGATCACTGTCTATAAATACCTCAAGGGAGGGAGTGAGGAGGGGCCGGCCTCTTTTCAGTGGTGGCCACTCATAGGACAAGAGGGAATGGCCAAAAATTGAAGCACAGAAAGTTCTTTGTCCCCAAAGTTATCTTCTCCATGACTTAAGATTTTTTATATGACATCAGTCATGGGATGAAGAAACTCTGCAATAACACCTTAACACCTTTAATCAGAAACAGAGCCAATGAGGAAAATGTTTCCTCAGCATAAAGAAGAGTGTCCCACACATAGGGTGAGGGATTCAGTGTTTATCGGCTCTTCCAAGAGGTGCCACTACCCTAGAAAGAACCATCACAATCACCACTATCCACATCACAACTGAGCAGCTATGGCCAACCACTATATTCTCTAGAAGCATTTAACACTGCACAATTACATACTTAGAAAGCTTTCATAATGTATGCCCACTTGGTGCACCTGCCAAACCACATATCATAAACTACATCGACATTTCAGCAAAAGGACAGTTTTGCTAGCAAATCTTACTAAAGTTTCATTAGGACTTTCTAAAAACACAGCTGTCCAAACCTTTGCCCAAGATTATAATCTCATCAAGAAATTGTAATGAGGGATTACAATAAAAATCAATCATTTGTCTCCATCACATCCTTTCCACTCCCCCTAAAAACAGTCAGATATGTATTTTGGAACCCAGAGGTATGGACAGAGGGTTAGAATTCTATCACACATGAACAGGATTTGAATGAGATAAATATTTTTGTACAGTAAGCAAAGGGAGGAGAGACATTGTAAATAGCTAGAAATACACTCTGTCCTTTGCTGCATTTTTTTTGTTGTTGTTGCATTTTATTTGGAAAGCTGTCAAGCGTCCTGGGGACTTTAGCTGTAAACATTGTGATAAATATGCTTTATCATAAATATGTTGAGCAAACATATCTATTGCCTCAAAATTAAGGACTGACAGAAGAGCTCCTTCAGTTCAGCTGATGCAGCACGTGGATGTTAGCCAGACTTTTCCTGTTAATCCCTTGTTGGTTCATTAGTAACTCACTGAAGACAACAAGTGACTTTTATGCCAATCAACAGTAAAAAGTCACAAGGAAGCCTAGCTCGTACATCTATGAAAAACATCTTGAGAAACTGGAATAAGGCAACATATTCTAAAGTTCTGCTTTAAAAAAACACCACTGCGCAAAACAAAATAGAAGCCAAGAGCCAGGGAAATGTGAAAGCTACTGAACCTTACAGTCAGACTTGGATCACAGCAGACTATTTCTGGTCCAATCGCAGAGCTTTTACTGTCAGAAAATCAGTTGCTTCCAGAAGTCATTATCCGGACAAACCACAGAACAAGAGTGACAAGCTCAAGTGTCATTCATTCTCAGGCAGATTACACAAAACTAACCGATGGATATGAAGCAAATAAAGCAAGCTGACAAGTGTACTCAGTATCCAAGTCTGTTCACTGGAAACTACCCAGAGCAATCTGAAGGCACCCAACATCTTGACAATCCCTCTCTAAGTCCTTTTCTGCACCTGCACCTTGTAATAGCCCAGTGCCTACAAGTCCACTTTCCTGAGCCAAGCTCACTGCTGATTTGAAAGTCAAAGTCTTATTTGTGCTAGGAGTTTAATTTGGATAGGTGCATCGTGCTGTTATAGAAATTCACTGAAGAGTGCATTAGGGTGTCTGAAGAACCAAAGGGGACTGGACTATTTTTCACATGGTGAAAAACTGTATTAAAAAGAGCATATATCAACCATATTTTCATCAATGCTTACCTCATTGATCTCTATGAAATGAAGGATAACAGCTGATAAGGATGGATGGCCACTGTACATTCATTTTACATAAATGGATGCAATGTTAGCAGTCTCTGCAGACAGTCCTCTTTAGGCTGGGAGCCTAAACTAGTTCAGTTGCATTTCTTTACCAGTTAGGTTTGAAGCACCTTAGTGCAGCAACAGTGCAGAGAAACATAAAGTACTGACATTTACTATTTAAATGAGTGGAAAAATTCAGCACATAAAGCACTAAAACTTGGGAGACTTTCAGCAGTGCTAATTTCTGTAAAGGTAACCTTAAATTAATACGGAAAAATACATCTTTTAGTTAAATTCTATCTCCCTCTCCTGTGCAGTATACACACCCCTATTTTCTTTATTATTACATTCTTTGGTAAGAATGTAATCTTACCCTAATGAATGAAAATTACCATTTTCAATCAGATTATTATTTTTAATTGTTTGTTTAGAGCTCATCATTCTGTGCCTTTTAAAAGTTGCTTTAATATAAATTTACATTTCTTTCATGGAAGAGATAGAGTCTTGATGGCTTCTTACGTCTTTTCCATGAGGTTTTGCAAGGTGTATCAGTGTGAGTCTAAGTGTAAGTATTGAGTGTACCCAGTGCAAGCTGGTAGCCTCCCAGTTGGCTTGTACATTTTGGGAGCAAAGAGACACCCAGCAGAGATGCAAGGCATCTCTGATCTCGATATCTCAAGATTTCTTTACCTATTGATCTTTAAATATCAACATCAACATGTTAGCCCTTAAAATGCGTCAAGACTGGCTTATGACCCATCTTGACTTCTTGCTAAATGCTAGAGACTGCAATTTTATGTAACTCTTGCAGAGAAATACAAAAATGCCTCTCAGAGTATCATGGATGCATCATTTTCCATTACAGTAATACAACAATAAATGTGTCTGAAAGGGGTATGCAGGATTTATTTTCTTGTAAAGTCAGTATCTTACAGAACACCATGCATAGCCTTCATGTTTTAGATGTATATCAATTAAGAGCAAATACAATTTTATTGCATTGAAGTTACTATTTAAAAGCAAACTCCTATTTCCTTTTGCTCTAAGCCTGATATATTTGTTCCCATATTGTCCAGTTTCAATTTTCTCTAACTCTATGAATTAGCTAGCTCTCTATCTTTTAAAGGAAAAATCAATGTTATTACAAATGAAAATGCATACAATAGCCACTAAAATGAGACCAATGAGACCACTAAGAGACCAAAGATGTTCAACATGTCATTCTAATATAACACACTAAGATATTTGCTCACAGACTCAAAATGTGAGTTTACTATTTTCAGAGAGAAATCTGATAGATAAGTATGTCAGCTTTACGGACAATCTCCAAAGCAATAATCTGTAATGTGACTGATAAAACTAACCCTGAATTCAATACAATAAGCCTTTTATATTTAGAAGTAACAGTTTAATTTACTATTTGAAAGCAAACTGCACTATCTACCTCACCATGGTATGATGATTTCATCACTTGTCATATTAATTTTGGCCTCTTTATCAGATGAAATCACTTCCCAGTTGACACTCTGACACGCTTGACAGTTGACATCTTTCTCAGCTATATTATACTGCGGCAGCCAGTTCCTCACTCTAGACCTGACACCATCACTCTTGCCATTGTACATCTCAACATATCTGAGATTAAGAACACACCTTTTATTCCTTTCTTAAAGTCGATATATTTTCAAGCTTGAACTTCAGCATGACCTTGATTTTTGCATTCCTCCATTGATATTTGCCTTGTGTGATAAATGATTTTACCTGCGAATTCAAGGCAGTTATTTTTCTACATTCCAAAGCAAATGCTCTACCATGTTCTGACTGCCTTGTGTTGAGAAATAGTGTTCCTCATGGAAAGTACTGAGGGTATGTAAATAGATTCCAGTTGTATTAGAATCTCTCTTTTTTTGTACATTCAATTCTGTACATCTAATTACAGAATTTCAGACTTCTGCCTTACAACAATTGTCTTAAGAGTATACCCTTACACTAGGATCCATGCAAATTTGTGTATGTTTAAAAAAACTATATCAATAAGCAACTATAACTCTGTTTTGTACAATTTATGAGGAGAAATACGAGGGGATAACTGTGAAGAGCTGTCTTTTCCTCAAAAATAAGGAGAATTCTTTTCAAGAATGAGAAGTTCTGAGTAATTAATTTGTGAGGGTGACAGAGCCCTGGAACAGGCTGCCCAAGAAGGTTGTGGAGTCTCCTTCTTTGGAGATCTTTAAAACCCGCTTGCATGCAGCCCTGTGCCACGTGCTCTAGGTGACCCTGCGTGTGCAGGGTGGTTGGACTAGATGACCTCTGAGGTCCCTTCCAACCTTGGGCATTCTATGATTCTATGAATTAAAAAGCTACAGAGATAAAAGAAGAGAGCAGTTATGGATATATATGGTTCAGTTACTTCAGGACTCAAATTGCCCAGGTCTGTCACATTTAAAGATTACACTGTCGTGAAACAAAGAAACACCAGCCTTTATTTCAGTGAGATATTTTGCTACCATTGCTCTCAGAATTACAGAAATCAGTCAGTACTCCAGCTCACATTTTCTTGCATTCTCTTGAAAATGTATTTTTATAGGTCTATTCAAATAGCAGGCCAAACACTGTAAAGGCACCAGAGGCTCTACACTGTGCATGATGTCCCTAGAAAACTCCCTCCCTAGACCCCTCCCCATGAGTTTACATGGCACAGGTAGAAGGGCAGAGAAAGGATTCATTTCCATACATTGTCAAGTGAGAAAATACTCTGCAGTAAAAAACAAAAACAAACAAATGCTTCCTGTCACATGGAAGGACTTAAAATTTAAAGCAAGTAGATTATATCTGTACTTTCTATCTTCAAGAGTATGAACTCTAGAGGTCCCTTCCAACCTTAAACATCCTGTGATTCCGTGAACTCTGAAGATGAGCTGGAAAGGTCAAGAAGGTCATTGAAAGACCTTCCAAACAGTATTTTGACATTTGCTATGAAAACCAAAAGGTCTAAAACTGAGCAGAGCTAAAGACAGAGAAGTATGGAAGAAGGAAAAGAGGTTCTAAAGCACTTTCCTCAAGTTGGAAACCAGAGGGTTTAAATGGGGATTCTATAAATAAATCTTAGGATTTAATTTAGATTACAACACAAATCTAGCCTTTACAGAACTGCTATGCAGTTCAAATACATAAACACCTATACACATCATATGGAAGTGGCCAGTAGTAGTAGTCACTAATATCTTACATCTCTCGTTAGCCTCATAACTGTGTTTCAAATATAAAGGTCTTCCTTCATAGCTTCAGCTATTCTGCATTTTTCACCTGAGGAATATCCCTCTTAAGTAATACCACAGATTTGCATCATATGAGAAATCCTGAGTTTCATATATAATGCAAACAGCAAACTCAAGGCAGAGGGAACCCTTGGGAGCAGAAGCCGTTGGGAGTAGAGAACTTCTTCACAGAAACTTTCTACGGAAATACAGCTGGCTGGAGCAGATTTCACATCTCCTTGCTTCATATGGGTAACAGTTTATAGCACAGCAGTAAAAGAGTTGCCAATAACTTCTGTTTCCCAATATCCACCTGCTCTGTACTGTGGGTTTCAGCACTTCATCAGTGAAAGGTTCCTGCAGAGCTCAGTACACATCCATTGAAACCCAGCTTCTACAGACTGCTTTTTCTTTCCTTCCATCTCCCAGAATACCACTTCTAGAAACCCTACAAACTATAATGCAGTGATTTTTGCTGCCCGTAGTTCTGCAGTCTGCCTGTCATGTGGGTTTGACTATTGGACTGAGTTTTCTGTGACTGCACTTCAAAGCATGTTTCATCTCACTGCAGTATAATTTTTCTTCAACTTCTCTGGCTGTTTTGTGTCCTTACACTGTTTCTTGCTCATATTGCTAATCACTGATAGCATGTGTCACTCCACAGCTTCCTCTTTCAGAGGAAGTTCTCATTGCCCCTTTTTGCCACGGGCATTAATCACTCGGATTATGAATCTGGAATTCCAAGGAGAGAGTTTGACCCTGCTTTTTCTATTTATCCAAACGGTTAGCGCATGCTAAAGGCTGCTCTGAGTTCATCACATTATTCATAATCATCATTCTTTCTGTTAATTACTTAGATTTGCTATAAATCATTTTGTAACTAGATTGTCCTCTTTGCATCTCTGATGATGCCTTCCATATGTAGGAATTCTTTTCCTTTTTACTTTTCTATTTCATGTCATTACACTATGTGTCTAAATTTCACAGCTACAAATTTAAGCTGACCCACTTCATGAAAAAAAAGAAAAAAAGGAAATGAAGCAAGTACTTTCAACAGTTTGAAAATTTAACTCATGAAGCAACTTACTTAATGGTGATAGAGACTCAACTCTTCCTGCAAGACACTGTAATTTTTTTCTTGTCAATGAGATCTATTTGGAATGCAAAAGCTATTCTTTTCACAGATTTTTTTAGGCTTACACTCCCTTTATAAATAAATATATTTCTTATATCTTAGTGCTGCTGCTGAAAAATAAACTGGGATCATACTGTGATGGCTCTGCAGACACATGTAGAATTAACTTTCTTTTGGGATGCAGAAGATCACAGTAAACATCGTAGCTGTTTATTTAGGTAGCTCAGGAACAATATTTCCACTATACCACTGTGCAGACATAAATCACAAGTTCTTTCATACTCCTACTGGTAGACAAGGATCATTTTTCTGGGTCAACAGAAAGGATTGCCTCTGATTCTTCTTCCCTCAAATGACTTCTTAAAGTTTCTGAGAGTTTAATGGGTATGTGGTTATATCTTTCTGTTTTTCAGTTCATTTCTGTCTTGTCTAATATCTAGTATCTAAAAACTCCATCTTAAAAAAAATGGAGTCATCAGATAATTGGAAGCTCTACATACTTCATGCTCATCATTTTTTTTTTTTATATTTTTTTTTTTTTTTAAAAACCCTTGGTCACAATTAGGACTATAGTTGGGTCAGTGATTTAAGCAGTAATCCTAGTCTGTTTTCATAACTGACCGTACCAAGTTTCAGACTGTGATAGAGGTTTTCAGTTCCTTTATCTAACTTCCATCTAAAACAACAGATGATAGTGATAGTTTGCAGTTATTCCATCATACGATTTATTTTATATTTTGCCTATAAAAAGGGTTGTTCAAATAGTTCTGATAGAAGAATGCAAAATCTGACCCTAAGTATCATTAACTATTAAACACATATTCTTTGCTGTGGCTTTCCAACACGATCTTTTTGGTAGACCTGTCATTTCTACAGGGAGTTTCTTCACATTTAAAAAAAAAAAAAACACATACATCATTATATGATGATAATATGCTTGTTTTGACTGCACTGAGAACTGAAATGTGCCTTCTTCACAAATCCATTTTCATTGTATTCTTGCTTGGTGGTCTTATAACATCTTAGTTATCCAAGGCATTAACAAATATAAGATAAATACTACAAAAGAAAGGTGAAGATGTCACTTTAAAGATTGTTAATGGGTTTAGACTGCTAACTACTGTGACAATACTAAAGTGGCATGTTCTTAAAAGCGTAGAGAAAGTTCTGAGGAACTATTCGACTAAATATTTGTGGAATCTCCAGCATGCCTCTAAATACATTTTTAGTCCATACAAGTGATAAGCCATTAACTCAAGGTACAAAAGCCCGTGGACTCTAGGAGTATGGTAATATACTGCTAATCTAAATGCGCATGTGCCAGCTGTAACCATTATTCAGTTTGTTAATTAACACACTTACTAATTGCTTAGTAATAGTGCTTTTGAAAAGTCATCAAATATTGGCAATTCACACCTCCATAATTTTTTAAAAAGGAAAAAAAAACCAAAACAACAAAAGAAAGGTCTGACTTTACAAAATCCAAAAAATGGTATATTACAACCTGATATACTATGTGCTACTAGTTAGGAGAGCCTTTAAAAGAGATTCACAGAATACCAAAAAGGGGCATCCAAGAAAGGTTAGCAGACTATACATTTTTCATGTGCAAACCATTTTCCCCAATCCAGAAAAAAAATAAGAAACTTTCAAAAGAAAATTTGCAAAACTGTAAAATTTGCATGGAATCATTCCTCGTCCTGATGAGGATCAGGAAACCTGTTCATCAGTGAAACCTGTTCTGTGCATTAAACTGAAGTCTGTCCTATCAACCCTATTCCCATTCACTTTATATTGATGCAAAAGCAGTAAAAAAGTCAAGAAAAACATTTTATATCATGATTATCTGAAACCTGAGGAAGATGTTTCAGAGATGCATCTGGGTCTGGTGAGAGTTAAATACATATAGAAGTTAAACTTCAAGAAGAAAAATTGGATTTTCTACTTCAGTGAGATGAGTGAACTCCTAGAAAATACGACTTATGGAAGACAAAAATAACAAAACAAAAAAATGTTCCTGTTGGAAAGAAGACTTAAAATATGACTTGGGAAAAACAAGACACGAGAGAAACACAAAATTATTAAACTAGAATTTAAGGGATCTTACTATTCCAACTAGTCCTTTCTCTTGTATTATCTTGTATACTAAGTGGAAATTAAGTATAGATGAAGTATGGGCCATCCCTGAGCATAATTCAGAAAGATGCAGGAAAGCTGAACAGCATCTGTTGCAGCATGAGAAAAGACAGATGCATTTCCAGAGCATCTGTTATCAGAAACAAACAAAACCAAAATAGTTTGGCAGCGGTTGGGCTGTGTCCCATTAGACAACAAGATACTCTGGGAAAGAAGCCTGGGACAAAGACAAACATACGTTTGCCTTTGCTTTAGGGTAGACCCAAATCCATTTTGAGCACTGACACAGCACAGCAGGAGATTCCACAAAGCTCAGGAGAAGACTGTGCAAGGGATAATGTCTTTCTCTGTCTTCTGCCTGTTGAAACAGTTCAGCCCAAAACATGAAAGAAAAAAAAAAAAATCTTTCAATCTGGAAAACACTGTGAGCCTCGAGAACTGTATAAACATAAGGTCGCAAAGGCACTGGGGTTGACTCACTATTGCTCTGTAACATATGGTAGGTTACAGGAATAAGTAACAAGCATAAAATCATACCAGTGCACAGAATGGCACACAGATATTAGTACTGGAGTAAACGCTAGTCTATGAGCATGAGAAAGAAGGTAGGTGATCGAGGCCAGACGAAGGCTGCAGAACAAGACATGGCCTTTGACGGTGATAGCAACTTACGGTTTTCGCCTCATGATCTATGTTACACTTTATGAACTGCAAACGAGGGTGAAAAGACAGCATGAGCTATTCTGTCCTTTCCATGTCCAGATACATTCTGGCTTTGAAGCTTGATGGCTCTGATTTTAGGAAGCAAACAGTCGCAAGGAACTTCTCTCTGTGGAGCCTGCATTGCTAGAGTTATACGGTGGTGAACTGAGGATTCTTGTTAGAGCTGCTACATATGCCTCAGTATGGGTCATCCCTTAGACAGGAGATGACAATGACTTTCACCCTTCTTTCCCAGGCATGAAGAAGAAAAGGAGCTGCTGTATCCCTGCTAACCACAAGCCTGCAGGAAAAGCCTGTGGGACAGCTTCAACGTGGTGCCATGGAGATGGGGCGTCTCTCTCATAGTGGG
Organism: Rhynchotus rufescens; assembly: GCA_032273925.1. Lineage (NCBI taxonomy): Eukaryota > Metazoa > Chordata > Aves > Tinamiformes > Tinamidae > Rhynchotus > Rhynchotus rufescens. Next base: position 19,663 of record JAVCKT010010951.1, read on the forward strand.
GACTGTGCTGGCTACCACAGCTGCAGCTCATGCATCAACAGCAAAATCCCTTCTACATAATCCTTCATTGCCTTGCTCTCAGTGTACCAGTCACAAGAAGGATGCTGTCCGTCAGAGCTCTTCATCCATGCAGGCAGATACTGCCATCCTTAGATGGTGACCTTGGACCCTTGGATGGGCCCAGGCTGGTCAGTGAGGGGAAGAGAACAATTTCCAGCTGCTAGCATGGATAATCTACTTGCCACCATTCCTTTTTTTTTGCAGGAACACAGAAATAACATAGATTTAGGCCTTGTAATTTATTCACACTGAAAATAAGCACCTCGTGTTTAAACAACTGTAATCAAATAAAAAAAAGAAAAATCCAGCTTATTAAAGCTTAATTCAAGCCTTACAAACAAAACAAAACAAACCTCCAAAACTGCATGAAAGCTTATGTCCTGTTTAGACCAGGTTATTTTAACAAGGCAGAGAATATCAAATAAAGGACATTCACGAGCAGTATTCAGTTTTAAGTCTTTTCATTTGAGTTTGCTTTAACACAAGCTAATGGAGTGCCTTAGATGGTCATTATGTTTTCAAAAATAGAAGGCACATGAATAGACATGCACATCAGATTTTAAGAGATATGAATCAGAGCTCTCCAATTTTGTTTCTCTTCATTGCTCCCTTATTTTAAATTTAAGAAAAGACCTAATTTGTACATCCTACTGCATCCTTATCAAAGTTGCACTGAGTGCAGTTAATTTCACTTTATCTGATCAGGATAACAGCAATAATAACACTCTGAAAAGCAACAGACCACATTGTTAATGTGCTTTGCTGAAACCACATTATCTGGTATCTTATCTTAAAAGAAATATTGACAAATAAAACTTTTCCGGATACATATTCTTGTTTATGACTTGGATAGGACAAAAGAAAAATTTTACTTTTAACATGAATTCAACTTTACGTACTTAAAGTATTTTGGAAATTGCTTCATTTCTTTTTCTATATGCAGAGAACTCAATATCTACCCCCAAATCCCTAAGTATCTCCCCAGCATATTTTGCAGCATTTAGGTCTCACCTTTATAAAGGGAAATAGTATTAACTATGTAATGAACTGCCTTTTATATCACAGTTATGGAGGCAAAAACATGAAGTGTATATCCTGTTATCTATCCTGGTATTCAGTCTACTATATTAAAACTTAAAGGTATCTAAGACAACTCTCTAATTTTGTTACTGCAATTTCCATAATTGCTTTGAGAGTGTTCTTAGTCTATGATCAAAGATTAGAAAAGAGAAGGTAGAGTACAGCCTTACTGGGAAAAAAATGTAATTTGGAAAAGGGAGAACCCTGTTTTAGACCTTGCAACAATCCTAGTTTCCAAAATTAACAGATGACTAAGGGATTAAGCTTAAAGAGTTTCCAGGCTGTTCAAAAATTTTTCACCTTGAAGGCAGAGTCTGAAACACAACTTCTCGTCAACTACTGATGTTCACAAAGTTCTCAAAATCAAATGTGTCAATAAATTGTCTATACAGATTGATGACTGTCCATTTATTTCCACCTGCCGTGTCCTCCACCATAACATCAGCTATGCAAACAGTCTAATACTTTACTTGCTTAACACAATTTTTCCCTTAGTGCTTGTCATTCTGAATATGAGCTCTTCACCCCCACTTCAACCTTACATGCCATATGAAAAGATGAACAAAAAGGGAAAGGAAAACTTTTCAAATCATGTTATGCCACAGTATACAAGATAAAGCTACAGTGAGTTTTATTTTGAATTGCACATGCTTTTGAAACATGTTCTGACAGACCCACAATATAGACCAAGATAGTACCTATAATAGTACCTATTAATAAAATTTTTGCCACTCCTCAGACTGATCCGTGACCAAAAACACAGTAAGATTTATGAGTTGGGACATGCCATACCAGCTGTACACGACCTGCTCTGTTCATCTGCACAAGTGCAGTGATTTCCATGGCAGAGATTCTTTTTTTTTTTTTTTTTTTTTTTAAAAAGAAAAGCTCAAACTCCACTCACTT
>JAVCKT010010953.1:0-46562 GCA_032273925.1 Rhynchotus rufescens
AAGGAAAGGAAAGGAAAGGAAAGGAAAGGAAAGGAAAGGAAAGGAAAGGAAAGGAAAGGAAAGGAAAGGGGAAAGGAGAAAGGAAAAAGGAGAAAAAAATAAAAATGGCAAGGGAAAAGGAGCAGATTGTTCACAAACATTTCTGGTTTCTTAATCTTGGGCGGATTTCTTAAATCTTGATCACTTTTCCATTAATCATAAAATATTTGATTCTCACTACTATTCTCTGAAAAATCAAGTTCAGGTTGAGAAAATGCCCCCAAGTTCTTAATCTGTCCTTGTCCCCCCATATAGGTTTAAACATATAACTGGATACAGACTAATACGGGCCGGGATTTATTTCTCCTTGCAGCAGCTGAAGCTCAGCAGTCTCTGGTGGTTTGTTGTTATTAGTTACTACTTGTATGGCAGTCAGACCCAGAGGCTCTGAATAGAGCCCAGCCCTACTGCGCAAGGCTCTGAGCAGACAGAGAGAGAGGGTGGAATGAGTTCAGTTCTTCCATGAATTTGCAATGCTGTGCGAAAGCCTGTTGTGCAAAGGGATGCTAGCAAAATAGGACATTTAAGAGATACTTGGTCTTTTCATGCAGAGGTGCAACAAGTGGATGGGGATTAGGAAGAACACCTCTGTGTAGTTGAAGTAAAGGCTTCCAGTTAGCAGGGAGCAAGCTTTGTGCCTGTAATATACAAAAATACATACATATATATAGTGTGTGTGTGCATGTATAGGCAAAGTAGTAACAACAGTCCTGCCTGGGCATATTTGTTTAATGCTAAACAAAACAAATTTCTGTTTCAAATATTTTTATGCTTTTTTTTTTTTAGGCAGAATAGGCATAATGATTCCCATAAAAGGTCTGCTGTGAAACAGAGAGAACAATTAAATTATATTTGTATAGATGTGTGGGAGTATGCCTGACATTTCTCCCTGTGTTTTTCATTATGTTAATGTCTGGGCATATATACCATAATAATAAACATGCAGCTATAGAACTCATTTACACTATTTGAAGCAGAATATGACATTAAGTATTGCATTTCTGTGATATTCTTCTGGCCTTTTTTTCTTTTTTTTTTTGGCTTTTTGCAAAGATCTGATGCAAAGGCTAGTGAAGTCCAGGGGAATTTAGTCCTATGTGCACTGTCTTGTATGACAGCATTATAGATCACATTTTTTCCACAGAAACTCATGCTACAAAAAGGCCTTCGCCTATTAGATCAGTTAAATTTTCTTTCACGCATTATGAACACATGGTACTGTTGAGGATCTGAAAATTCAAATGGCAAGTCTAATCCTGCAGCAAACTTGTAGTGAGCAGAAAAATTTGTCTCCATGCAGCTCAGTTACTTTAATTGATGTCCACACATCTGCAACAAATGGCAAAATCCAGAACAACATTTCTAATTCAAGTATCTATGAGGCTGATATTTTCACCAGTTTTATTAGTCAAGAAACCTGTTTTCCTCTACTTTTATTTACTGATTTATTTTCACTAGTAGACCTAAAACACAACATTCTTGTGTTTTATTTCTTTCAAGTCTTGAAATAAGGGTCTTTACTGTTGCCTTCTTACTGCCATAACTTCAGGGATCTCCATAGCTTCAGCACGCTGAAGTCCACATTGGTGTGCCACTAAGGCATGTAAGAAGATTTAGGGACAGACCCTGTTATCTCCTTTGCTTAAAAATTGTTTACAGATTACTTAGCTCATTGTGTATGTACTCACTGACTCTACTTTGCTATATATTTTGTTACTTTTCAAATGCAGTTTTAATGGATTTATTGCTGATGCAAACTTTCTTATTTTGTATTAAAGAACTTTTTTTTTTAAAAAAAGATACATCTTATAAAAATGCATCTGGTTTAAGAAAAATAAGTGTGTTTTTCAATGCTTACCATTATTTTCATTATTTTTTCCCTATGTTACAATCTTTTACTGAAAGGGTATAGAAAAATCATTATTGCTATTACTTGCTAAAGTATTCTTTGTTAATGAAATATTTCTGTCACAAATGCTGTTTAGAGTCTCATATGATTAAGCTGGTTGTTGCAATGTGAAAATGATGCTAAGCTGCTATTGAGCTTCAATGCGTACATCTCAGCTAAAGAATTCAGCAGGAGGATCCTGGGTTTACTTAATTTACTCTATAGCATGGATTCCTATCCAAATAATATTTCTTAAGAGTACAGTAATAGCTTTTGTTTGCTGGAAGAGTCTGATATTGGTCCCCTTTGCCATGGCTGCATTACAGAGTCATCCTAATAGATTTTTCTGTGGTGGGAGTTTACAGGTCTCAGCTGAAGAGGATAATGGAGGCAGCCCAGCACTCAGAAGGACTTTAAAAAAGTAGATTAGGCTAACTATCTAATAACCTGGTAGGCTGTCTGTGACAGGAGCCCATTACTGGTTAGTAGTGGAGGGCGTAACAGGAGACGTACTCCCAAGCATCCTCCCAGCCCTGAGCCAAAAATTCATGGCAAAGAGATTGTCTGAATCAGAAGGGGTATCTCTGTTTTACGGCCCCAAATAGATTTTTCTTCCATTAATTTGTCTAATCAGTTTTGATTCTGATTATTTGCTTCTGAATTTCCAGATTTCCAGTAGTTTCCTTTAGAGATATGTATGTATTGAAGGGTCAAAAATTTTCCTATCCCACTTCTAACACCTTGATCGTTGTGAAAGGCGAATGAAGAAGAAACAGGGAAGTTTTACATCCACAGTAATGGATGCTTTATGTGTGCTGCAAAGATTGGCTTCTCCAAGACAGGAGCTTCACCATAAGGTTATTCTTCTTCTGTGCAAGTTCCAGTGCTTTGCTAATTACCACAAGTTCTGAGTGACTTCCTAAATCATATTATCAGCTGTGTTATTCTTGCACATATTGTTCTTCCCATTCCTAGGGATTAAAATGCCATCAAATTTAAGCTGTACTCTGGAAACTTTCATCATATAGACAGTATTGTGTATTCAGGGGACATGTAAGAGGAATATATTAGACCTGCAGTAGAAAACGGTCCTTTATTCTAGAGGGAATTGGCTCCATCTCCTGGAAGTGATCCTAGAAAATACATAAGGGAGCTGTATCATTAAAGAACAAGACCATGTCTTCATCTAGAAGCTTTATCTGTCTTTAAAGAAAAGACCTGAAGACTTTGAATCGGTAGTCTGGGTGAAAGGAAAAACAAATCTGCTGTGTTCATGGTAACTTACATGCATAGAAAGAATAGTAATTCCCCTTTCCCAAATTTTCCCAAGGACTAACTTCCCAGATATACTTTTTAATGGCATGTGGCTCTGTATATTGGACACAAAGGTTCTCAAATGGGCTGTTTTTTTATGAAATTAGTGTTACACCTGCACAAGAATTTTGACAGGTGCCACAGCAAAAGTAACAAAATTTTATTTTATCTTTTAAGTAGGCAACTTCATAAAAAAAATAGATCTTGAAAGAAAGAATAGATCAATTGATACCAAGCAGAGATATAGCTCAGCTTCCAGATAAACTTAATCAGCTCTTTGATGTCCCTCACACTGGTGCCTTCTATATTCCTCGCTGAGCAAGCGTTCTGCAAGACAACCAGTTAAGCTGCTGACCCTATCCAGAGAACAACCATTTAAAATAAAGTAACATACTCAGAAAATATTTGTTATTCTTTGTACCTATCATATTCCTGTGCTTTTCTGGCCAGATATGCTCCTGCTTACTAGCCTGTTGCAGCATATAGAACTAGATGCTTCTGAATTTTCCTGCATACTTTGCCATTAATTGCAGTATTGTCTCTTTGAGATACTAGACTGAGTTTATTGGCAGGAATCAGCAGTGCTGTCCTGGAGGCCAGTAATAATGAGCATGGGTATCACATGTGTATCATGATTAAATGCATTTTGGTCATTATGAGCTGCTCCTTAGAGTTATCAATTTGGACAGTAGATTAATGCAAAGCCTCATTGCCTGTATCATGCCCATGGCATATGTGAGCTGTCTGAACAATGGTGAGATGGAACAACGAGGCATGATTCTTTTCATAAGGGAAAACTGTAAATTAAGAGGAAATACTATTTATTTCCTGAGAGCAGATTGAAGGTTTAGATTCTCTGGTTTCAATCTCAGCTGTGTCCCTGTCTCCTGTAACCAGCAGCACCTGAACACTCAAACTCCCCCTGCCTTCATTTCACCCTCTGCTAACAAGGATATTAGCTTCATCAACTTTGCTTGAGCATTCACAAGTATTTACCATCTCAAAAACTGTTAGTGCATGAACCTTTACTGCTGGTGCCAAAGCTCTTACAATCTCATTCATCCTCGTTGTCAATGCCAACAAGCAAGAATCTCTCAACAGTCCAGGAGCACTTTGCAGAGGTGATGTGGTCCAGGACAGCAGGTGTAATCTAGACCCTTTTCTTGAAACAGATTTTGATTTTTGTTACTGTTTTTTTTTTTTTTTTGCTTTAGAAACAACTATTTCTCCCATGTGAAAATGAGTGATTTCAACAGAAATGACTAGAACAATCCATAAACAAAATCAAATCTGTGATAGAAAAGTTTGTCTATATCTATGACGATATCACATCAATGAGAAGGCTGATTTATGGGCTCTTGAACTAATAGGATTTGAAGGTTGTCACACTTTCAAGAGAAATGTGACCACATTTATAGTATGTTTTGGGGCTGAATTTGTAGCTCAGGTACTGGAAGGATTTTTTTTTTGTACTTGAAATATAGTAGTCTTTCACATTGACATCTGAAATAATATTTCAATACACTTCCTAACACTTTGTCAAGAAAAATGTTATAAAATGTAGCAAGAACAGCTATCAATGCAGCTGTTTGATTTGTTAAAACGGGTAGTAGATTGTAGGTAGGTTTAGACTTAATTCACATTATGATTGCTATTTTATTGGATGTATTTAAACACATTGGGAGACTGAGCATCATGATAGCAGACAACTCTGAACATGTCTAACTGCAAGGTAATGCACATTAGTCACTAGTTACATAGCTCAGATAATCTGAAGCTTTAAATTTGCAGGACCCTCTGAGGAAAAAGAACCAGCATCAGGAGTCATCAGTGTCTGATTCACCTCTGTCTACAACAACAGCCTAAAAAACAGAGAGATCATTTAAATATATTAAATAAAAGCAGAGCAGAAAGTCAAAAATATCAGGATAACACAGGTTTGCACTATAGATCTATATTAACTCTGTGGTTTTTTTTTTAAACCTTTTATCTCATGAGATATATAGCAGAGTTCAAAGATGTTCAATAAATGATAATGAAAAGGAGTATAGAACTGATAGGATTCACATATAGTAGATGGTAAAGTCTAGAATGGTTTTGATAGGAAGGGTAGGATCAGATTAGGGCTGAGCATGGCAGTCAATATTCTGAAGCATCAGATATCTTTAGCTTTAGCACCTCCTACCCCCTTTTTCTGCAGGTATGGCAAAGGTGTAGGAATTAGTGGCCCCAAGATATGTTCCTGCCAACACCGTGGAGGCTTTTTCTGGAGTTGTGTGCAAGCTGGGGCTTTGGAAAGAGAATATGGCAGGACATGCCCAATACACAGTTAGGTTAGGAGAGCAAGCTCTCTTGGGTTAGTATGTGACCCCAGACTCGAAAGAGAACCCAGCATGATATATATATAGCAAGTTACATGTTGTGATGCAAAGTCTGTTGAAGACTGGAGCACGGGAAGGTGCCTTGGGACTGTGCTTTGTGTTTTCAAAGAGCTGAGGAAAGAATAAGGAGCATCCAAGTGAAGCAGGGCTCCAGCTGCAGAGATCATTTCTGGTTCAGAAAAATGCAAAAATCCAAGAACTGATCCTCAGCTTTTCTGCAGAGATGTAGTCATGCTGGTGTTATTAAATTACTCTCCATTTAGATTATAGCCAGATCAGAGTCGATTCCAACAAAAACTCGCATAGCAAAACTGCTGTTTGGTTAGTGTGAATATGTTGCATGCATTTTTTTTTTTTGTCTTAGTTTTATCTGTGCGTGTGTGTTACACCTTCATTTGCCTTTAATAGAGAGCAGAATTGGACCTTTCAGTGTCTAACTGTCTTCCTTTATCACTGAAACGAATTCATTCTTGTTTTGGCAGAGCTCCTACTACTGTCAATGGGAATTATGCACCCTGAATGAAGGAGAATGAGGCCATAACTGTTTAAGAATTATGCTATTAAGACAGCACAATGTGTTTTATTTTTATATGGAGCATTACACATGAAGAGTCAAAAACGCTTTGCAGAGAAATGGGATAATAGACTATACTTCACAGAGTTGTTTGGAGTGGTGCTCTGATTCAGAGAGAAAAGGACAAATGACTGTACAGTTGTAGAGAGAAAAGCATAAAATTTGGACTTTTAAAGTATTAGAGAAGCTAGGGAGTTTCTCAACATAGCCGATAATCCAGACTAGATGATCTGGGCTATATGATCTCCAGAGGTCCCTTCCAACCTTAAACATTCTGTGATTCCGTGGTAGCAGATATGGCAAAGAGGAAATGTAAATATGAATTGCTGAAAAGAGATAAATGGGCAAAATCAGCAAGATTTCACAGATCTTGAATTCAGAGTAACCCATTAAATCTTCATCCTGCCTATCATGGATTGGGGCTTGCCTTGGATTCTGTAAGTCATTTGCCATTTACATAGCAAATATTTTACCCTGTGATCTTTAGAATCCAGATGTTGGTGTTATGTCAAGACATTAGATAGGCTGACAAAATTCCATGTGCACCTGCAGAATGGACCGGCACACTGTCCTGCTGGCACTGAAAAAACATGGAGGAGTGCAGGGTTGGGTTGTCTATTTGTGTGTGAAATCTTTGCACAAAGGGAAAAGTGCATCTCTCATCTGTTCAAAATGGTTGATTAGGTCTTACTGGCTGGTTGCTGCTGGTTAGACTGCAAATCTGTATGTATATAAATATATGAGTATAATGAATGGCTATACATTATGTTATGTGAAGGCTGCTTGACGTGAATCCTTGCTTCCTTCTCTGACCCAATGTCATTTGCTGAGTTGCATGGGAAGGCTCCGGCACTAGTCCTTTCACACAAGTGATTATGCCACATCTGGATTTCTTTACAATCATTATATTCCTAACATCACTGATGTATCTCTGATACTTTTTGTACCTCCTGTCCTTTTTATTTTTATTTTTCTTCTTTATTTTTTTTTAATTCCTATGGATAAATCCAGTTGTCCAAAATGTAACAGGAATAGAAGGGACACGTGTTTGCATTTCTGCAATTTCCATGTCCACAGCTTGTTCAGGGAGATATGAACCCACTTTCAGGCAACCTGTTTGAGTACCACCAATGCAACAGAAATAACATGGTGCTCAGACAGAGATCAGAGACCTTGTGAGCTGCACAGCAAAACCATCCTGGTGACCCATACTGGGTTTCCTGTGTCCACCTGAGATACAGCCACATAAGCTGCAGACACTGAAGTAGCTATAATCAGATGAAGACAAAAGCTGCCTCTTTCTCTAGGAAAAATAAAGTCTCAGGAGGAGCTGGAAATGCAGCATCCTCTGTATCTCCCAGTCTTCATTCCACATGATTGCCTCCCAGACAGCTGATCTGGGTGAACATGCATGACTGGGTGCTAACACTTTTGCATTAGAGGGTGTTTTTTAGCTGTGTTTGAAGCCCTGCCTATGGCATGGCAGGTAGGACACGCAATAGCAGGCAAAGATTTTTTTGGAGCAGCTAACATAAGTCTCCAAGCAAAACAGTTCAGCCCAAGCCTAGTCATAGGAAGGACCGTAGGGATGGTTGTCTCGAACACTCCCAGTGCAGCAATAGAAAGTCTGACCTGCTTAGTTCAATCGACTAGGATGATTTTGCTGCTACCACTCCAGTCAGAACCCAGTCATAGAAGATAAAAGGGATCATTCTCAGAAATGCTAAGAAATATTTGTGCAAAGTTACCCTTGGATTAATTTGATCCCTGGAGTATGTGAGCAAGTCAAAAATATTTTGTCCAAGATCATAAATCATCTATTTCGTATTTATTTTTTCCATGAAAGAAGATTTCTGCATTTTCTCTTACTACACCACTGTCCAAATATTATGTGGGTACCTGCAATAAGGTGAAGGAAATGTTAATGATCTTTTTTTTTTTTCAGAAGTAAGATGGAACATAGATATGGGAAGTAGCTTGCCCATAGTGAAACACTGAACTTCTGCACTTGTGTCCAACCCCAAAATAAGACAGGTCATACCACGTGGCCTCCTGACGTTTGAAATAATTAATGTGATTCTTAAAGGGTACATGTTAAATGCAAGGATTTTCCTCCTCCACCCTCTTTAAAAAATGTTATTTTAATATAATAACCCAGAATAATCCTCTTCTGCTGTATAGAATATCCAAAGTCTCCCATTGAAATGAAATGCAAATAAAACAGACAGAGTCCCAATACAGCAAAACACTTAAGTGTGTGTTTATTTTTAAACACATCTGGAGCCCCATTGACTACTCGACTGGAGCTACATAGGACTACTCGTACTGCTTAAAGATAAGCCTGCTTTTGTTGGATCGTGGCCCTGAAGACTTAAGTGCTGCGGGAATCATTTTCATGCTTTCCAGAAAGGGCTTTAAATCACTTTTGTTTAAGGAGAGGTAACTGATTGGATGTAAACATATCTAACACGCCAATAGACCAAGATTAACTTTTATGCTGAGCCACTTGACACATCTCTAGAAATTACTTACTGTGGAAGTTTGGTTCTTAAAGAAAATAACGATCCAATTATTTTAAATGAAATAGAGTGGTAGGAGAACCTTGATACCTCCACACGGGAATTTTGTAGAAAAGAAGATGGGAAGACAGACGTAGGCACGTTAAGGGGAATGCAGTGTGCATTTCTGAAGGCCACGAGAGTTAGGTGGATTATTAGATTACAGCACTTGAAAGGAGAAGCAGAGTGATACGTAACGGGTCTTGGTTGTTCCTGGTCTGAAGGTGATGCTCTGAGATCACCAAGACAGATGTGCAGCAGGGCAGTGTGGGCTTAAATAACAACAGGATGCTTTAATGGGGCATCCTACATGAGAATGTGTTAAAAAAACTAATCTGAAGTCCTTGAAATCAATGGAAATATTCCCACCTTGACTTGAAAGATCTTTGCCTCAGGCCCTACACTGTTCTCACGTGTATTCAGGTGTGCTCACAACCTACCATTTTGGTGCTGCGAGGCCCCATGGAGCCTGCCCACCAGGGTGAGGGTCCTGCCCATATCTACTGTCCCATAATAAAGAAATATCTGTAGAAAACATGTCTACTTCCTACTTTTTGCAAGTTCTTCCTGATCTGCTGCAGCCTTTGGCTCTGCGGATGCTGCCAAGCTGGTGCAATTGCCCCATGGCAGCCTCCAAGTCCATCTCAGAAGCTTGGTGCAGGGACAACCCACATGCTTAAACTTAGCTCCTTCTCAGCAGTGATTCAAACAACAACAAGAAAGAGCATTTAAAAATCATCACGATGATAAAGGAACAGAATCACTAATACATCATGCAAACATAGCGTTTTTAGCGCTGCACCTATGCTCTGTGCCTCATCCAGTGTCCAGGTCAGAAAAGCAATGGGAAGCACGATATAAGAAAGCCCTACATGTAGGCCAAGCAATATAGCATCGCGTAGCAGTAATGACAATGGGGAAGGAACAGGATGTTGTCAAGGGATAATGGTGTCCTGCTGGTAGATAAATATGAAAGCAAAAGCAGAGACATTTATAAAATAAACAAGCATCAGGGCAAGATGAGACATTTATTACAATGCAGGAAATAGCCATCTTTAACAACAGTCCCTTCCAGTTACTCTCATTGTTGTAGAAATAAGCGTTGTAAATGAATGCTTTGTCTCATTTAAGTTTTATTGTCTCTCAGGCAATTACTGGAGTGTATTCAGTTTAGCCTAGAGCCGAGAACTGCTTGCCATGAAATCAGAGTACAGCTTCTTGGGGCAAGGGACAGGCTTGCTCCTTGCCTGTATTTGCACAGTTCTCTGACCACTGAGAAAAGCAATAGGCCACACGGTCATGCTGACGTGTGCTATAAATAGGCCATAGGTTCTCCTGGTGATTACTGCAGCGGGATGAGCACCATCCTTCATCCCAGCCTTGCACATCACCACACGTGATAAAGCAGACAGGAAAAAACAGTCACCAGAAAATGATTTTTTTCCCCCATGTATACAGTGATCCTCCTTCCCGAACACTATATCTGCATTGTGCAGTGGGGGGATGAGTGGAGGGGATTTATGTGGAGGTTGGAGAAAGGGAAAGGAGCTCCCCAAGTCCAGGGCTTCTGTACAAGGTGGAATCTACCTTCAGGCTCAGAGAGTATTGTGAATGTGACATTAATTTCATTAACTAGGCACAGAAGTTGCCCTTATGCTGCCATACCATACATTTGTCCTCTATAGGTTAAATCTGATCTAAATGCCTCATAGAGAAAACAGCACCAAATGAATACCGGAGTCTAATCGAAGAAAATTCCAACTTCTCCTATCACTCTAAAGCAGGAAAAAAAAATGCAAGAAAGATTTTGCTTCTGGTGAACAATGTACGAAATGGGAGAAACAGAGCAGAATTCGGACATAATTAAGTAGTCACCCTCCTGTCTGGAATGAGGACCGGGCTGAACTTGCACTCTTTTATTAACCTTTGGGGTAGGGAGGAGGGGGAGAAAAACATTTAAAGTATTGCAGGGTCATGGTGACAGGTGTACACATGAAGAAGAAAGAACACATATTTAAGCTGTCAGAGTGACGTGTGACTTAAAGCTACGGGCTAAAATAAAACCAACAGAAAAAATATAGTTGACCATTTTTTGTCAGCAACTTTTCTTATATTTTCTCTCTTTTCTGAGCTACCTCCTGTTACCTGAAGACCTTCAGTCTCACTAGACTGGAGAGTAGTTCTCAGAGATTGTTTGGAAATTTAAAATAGGACTGAAAAATATAAGAAAATATTACTGTGTGGGGATGGATTAAATAGACTAATAGACTATTCTCCTCTCTCATTTTCATTAAACTGTTTAGTTGAAATGTTGCTTGCGGCATATTAGTGATAAAATACAGAAAACATGGTCATACAGTGGAATTAACCTCTTAAAATGTTGTAGTAATAACTGATAAAAATCAATCTTAGCTATGTATGTAACTCTAATTAGTGTCTGAGTGAATCATAGTCTTTAGCACATGCATCTCGTATCACTCTTCAGAATAAGAGATCCATATCATTTGCTTAAAAGGGGTAGATATAAATGTATAAAATGCCTTATGTAAAAGCCAAACAAACAGATAAAAAAATCTGAATTAACAGAAACACAGGTTTAATTGGTATCCTCTCGCCAAGTTATATGTTGCATAAATTCCTCATTCAGAAGGAAAGTGTTTTCCACTAAGTGCAGAGTACTTGGCTTTTCCTGTGTGCCTGCTGCCACGAATTTCCATTGCCAGTTCAGAATGGATTAGTTGTCCTGTTCAGCAATTATTAAATAGAGAATTTGTGTGGATTTTGCTGTGTTCATGGTTTGATGGGCAAGCTGCCAAACATTTCAGAATTAACCACACAAAAAATCATCTCATCTACATTCTGGAAAATGGATTTCCCAGAGCTCCATTTGGTTCTTCAGCCAGTCTTGAGGAGCAGTACCTGATTTGATATAACTAGGATGGCACAAGGAGGTGCCAGAACCAGCAGAGGGGAGCTTGGGGTTGCACCAGGGCCCTTCTAGCCCAGAAGCAGATTTCTGATTGGAATATTAAATAGGTCACACACAAAAAGTTTGAGAAGGCAGCAGCAGTTTCAAATAACTTTTTTTTTTTTTTTTTAGGACAAAATGCTTAAATATCTGTGACAAAATAAATAAATATTCAGTGTAAATTCATCCTATGCTCTGCAGTCATTCAGGGGTCCTCATATGCACACACAAATGCATCCTTTCCTCTCCCTGAATCATCCTGAAACGCTGAATTCGACACTAATCAAAGGCCGGAGAGTTATTTTTAAGGAAAAAAAAAAAGTTTTATCAGGAAACTGGTGCTTGATGCCGTATTCGCACTAGGGGTGAGTTAGGTCTAAGGAAATTGAACCTAGTTGAAGATACTAACAAAGCCCGGGTGAGGTGCTGCCTGCACCCAGCGCAGTTGCAGGGAGAGACCCCCCCGGGACTGGAAAGGGCTCGGGAAGGAGGAAACCCCTGCAGCCAGGAAGGATCCGAGGCCGCGGAGATTTCTATTCAGGGCGCGGACATAATGGGGGAACAAAACCCAACTTCTCCCTCTCTTTCTTTTCTTTTTTTTCTTTTTTTTTTTTTTTTTCCTCTTTTTTTTTTCTTTCCCGTGCGTGTCACCTCCCAGGATGGAGCGGGATTAGGTTCCCGGGCCTGGAGCACGGTGAGGGGCTCCCCGCTCGCCCGGCCGGGGCCCGGTGCTGGGTCCGACCGAGCACCGCCCGCACCGCGGCTTGTGGCACCTCGGGGAAAAGCGGAGACTTGGGGCTGGCTCAGCTGAGACAGGAACTGGAAAGGAAAAGATAAGAAATGGCAGGCTGAGAGTGTATATTTTTCCTTTATCTCCTCATAATGAACAGCGATTATGGTTTTACGACAGGAAGAAAAAAAAAAAAGGGAGGAAAAAAAAGGAATGAAAGAATGAAAAAAATAAAAGAAAGGAAAGGAGCGGGAAGGAGGAAAGCACAGAAAACGAGAAACACTGCTTTAGGGTGCTCTTTGGCACCTGAAAATTAAATTAATTTCTTTCGAGTAAAAACAATGTCAGGGTGATTTGTTAGTCCCCAAAATACCTTTTCCTGGATCAATAATGTGTCTCGCATATGAGGGCACAAGTAAAATCGTTTTATGTAACAGGAATTTGTCCTTTGAGAATATTACTCTGCATCTAAAAACCCAATTTGATATTAAATATTGTAGTAGCAACTGAACAATTTAGTGGAACTTATTTGTTTATGTATTTATTTATTTTAAATAAAGTGAGAATCATTTGATTATTTACTAGTTATTTTAAATCTCTCCCTGTAGCGGACAGACTGTTTTTAACTGAGACACGATTTTGCAAAATCTACGTTTGTCTTTTTGAGAAGGAGGAAACAGAGGTTGTGTCTGAAAAGTGGGATCCACTTTTTTAATTATTATTATTATTATTACTATTATTTTATTTTTATCTATCCGTAAAAGAGGTTATTTTTTTTTCTGTCTTCGATGGTCTTTACTTGACACAACAGCACAGCGAATCCAGCACGAGAAAAAGCGAATGGAAAATGTTTTTCTTTTTCTTTTTTTTTCTTTGTCTCATTAAAGTGAAATCAAACGCAGCGAATCAAAGTGCGTGATGTGATGTTGCAAATATTTTCTTTGTGCCAATCTACGAGGTCGATCTCGAAAGCGTTTTGGCCCCGGGGCTACCGCGGCAGCCGGGGCTCTGGCACTGCGCCGAGCCCGAACCGGAGCCGGGGCCGGGCATCTCAGCCCGCAGCCTCGCCGAACTTAGGAGTCATTTTCCGAATGGCTTGAGCCGCTTTGGGAAAGCCGTTTAAAGACCTCGTTGCCTGCCCGAGGGACCCTAAATTGCGGGTTTTCCCTCTCTCCGGCGCTCGCCCAGGAAGCCGGATCTCTGCTCCCTTTCGGAGGAGCGTCCCCTTGGCTCTGCCCCGCGGAGCGAACCCGCGCGGCCCGCGCAAGGAGGGTCTGCAGGTACCGAGGGGGGATTCGTGACTCTTGCCGTGACGCGCCCGGGGCCGCTGCGGCCGGAGCCGCCTCTAGCCGGCCCCGCGCCTCTCCTCGCCGCCTGCGGGGACAGCGCTCGCTAGAAACACCCGCAACGGTGAAGCGCACAGGGAAAAACGCCCCCCTTGCGCCTTTTTCCCAGCCCCCTGAGGCCGAACGGGCCCGGCTGCCCGGGAGGGCGAGGGGGCTGCAAGGTCCCGGGGCGCCGCTGGACGGGGCGCCCCTTTGGAGCGGGAGAGCCCCGCAAGTGCCACTCGCTCCCGGCGTGTCCCGCTCCTCTGGGGCGAGCACAGGGGCTACTACTCAGCCCCAGGGCGCGGGCTGGGGCGGCCCCGGTACTTTCCCTCCCCAGGAGCAGGAGCGGGGAGACGCAGGGAGAAAAGGCGACAGTACAAAATCCAGCGGGTTTAAATCCTTCCCCTCGGGCTCGGAGGGATCTTTGGAGCCTGGCGCTGCGGCTCCGGAGCCAGGCACGGCCAGGCTCTCGGTCGGGCTCCGAAGGTCTCTAGTCACTCGCAGCTCCTACCGGGGCGGAGGGAGGGGGAAGGGGCTCTTCATGGGGACCAGAGGGGTGCAATCCCACAGAGATCCGCAACCTGCCCCTTGGGGCAAAACCGGCGCCTCCTCGGCTGCCCCAACGCGCAGGGCACCGCGCCGCCCTGCGCCGCACCCGCGGGCGGGATCCGCCGCCTGCTCCGCGCAGCGGAGGCGGCCGAGCCCCCGCACCCGCCCGCCGCCCGGGCCTGGCAGGGTTCCTTCCTTTTCCTCCGTTTTCCTGCGTTGGGGAGATGCAGTTGCAGCTTCCAGGAGATGGAGCCCCACTACCCCGCGCAGAGGCTGGGGACGTGTGTGTATGTGTGAAGATCCTGCTCCCCCACTAGCCCCATCACAGCATCGAGCTGTCCCGCTGCCTTCAGCATTTGTCAAGCTGCTTGTCCCTCGTTTGGCTGGACGAAGTTGCAGCCTCGGGTGCTATTTGCAGGGGAGGTGACAGGATCTTCCCTCTTCGCTGGTGAATTTCTCAGCCTCATGGGAGATGATCACTTGGGAGGGGTGGCACCTCCTGGGAGCACCAGTGTGTTCAGACACCTGTGCCCAAAGCCCCTTCTGAGCTCTTCTGGGCAAACACTTCAGTGGAAAATCTCTCGTGGACCTTTCCCATCATTTACTCAAAGGAGGAGCAGTTCCCTTCATTTTGAATGACAGGAATAAAGGGAGGAGCTGGGGTACTTCATCCCCGTCCTTTGCACTCCCTTGACATGGCACCAAACTCTCCTGCATGGAGCTGCACCTGGCCCCAGGACTGTCCCCGCGCTGGTTGGTGCTCACCTGGGGGTTCACAGGGGACTTTCCATGCCCAGTGCTGTCCACTCTCACCCAGTGCATGTGAAACCTGGCTGATGCCACCAGAAAGCCTTTGCCAGGGGTGTCTATGAGCAGTGTGAGCACAAAAATGTTCTGGATCTTGAAGAAGGCTTGGAAGAAATGGGTTGGGATGGGCTCAGAGAAGACAATCATCAGGTACTGTATTTTCTTTCATGTGAACCACTGTTTTACTCTTATAAGCAAGGGAAGGTGCTCAGGTATGCCAAGGGCATAGAGCTACAGAGTAGGAGCTTTTAGCACATCTGAAATGCAGCATTTCCTGCTACCAGGGCTCATAGCACTTGGCTCATGCGCTCTGCTTTCCTTCCATTTAAATTTCAAAAGACCAGAGGAAAGAGAAGGGCTGGAAAGGGTATGAAGACCCTTTCCAGAAGGGATCCTCTTTCTGAAGAGCAGAAAATCTGACCAGCCCTTGGATTACGCACGTTCCCTGGACCTGGACTCAATCCCTTTACTACACACACAAAATGCACCCCGCAAAGCAACTTCTACTGTAGTGTGATGAGCTAAAACTCTCTTGTAAAAGATACCAACCCCACTAAACATCACAGGAAAAGAGCAGAAATGTTGAGAGGCACTGATGTCCCTTCACCCATTCATTGCTGTTTTAGCAGGAATCACTGAGGTGACTTTTTTTGGAAGAGCCTGTGCCACTGCCTGCACAGCAGAGAACAAAACCCTCCCCTTGCTCTCTCCCAAAAGGCCACCAGTCCTTGCCAGTACCATCCAAGTGAAAATTCCTTCTGGATCCCAGCTCAGGTGAGTCCATAGGTACCAACCACTACATGGAATGTATTGGCTACTGTTGTTCTGGTTACCTCTACTGATAAGCTGATACTCATCCATAACCATATGCAAAGGAGAGCTTGTTCAGGAGCTAACCTCCACCTGCTGCATTAGGCAAACTGCTATTTTTTTTACTAAGCATCAACAGGTTAAGAAATAAAATGCATATCAGTGAAGGCTTTAGAAAACTGTATTTAGATTTACAAACAACATTGTAACTGGATCAACAGGCTATAATTAGAATTTAATAATCCAAGTGGAGGAGTAATACGCCTGCTGCTTGAAAAATTGGAGCCTTTCTTCTGCAGTTCTGAACATTCAGCTTCGCAGATTGGACTCCAACTTGCTTGACACAATTACTGTCCTAGTGAGGCAAACATGTTATAAATAAGAATAAGATCAACAATAATCTACCTCTAATACCATAAACAAAGGGAATTATCAGAACACCTCTTGTGCCAGTGGAATCTGCACATCTGGTACAGGCAGATAGTGTAGTTAATGAAAAAATTATGCAGGAAAATGAGGTATTTTTCTCAACTTTTGAAAATATTCTAATGCTCACAAATATGTTACAGGCTCAAAAAATATAAATATTACTTTCAATCTTCTCCTTTATTTATAAAATCCACCTGAGGCAGGCATGACTTAATGGAACAGATGAAGGGAAAAAAAAAGCCCACATAAACCAGATTCCCCACCCAGAAAGGACATTATATTTAATGCGTTTAGTATGAGGTGAATAAGTAACTAAAGGATTAATCTAAGGGTTTCAATTCTGAGCAAACCCCAAACTTACTGAGTTTACAATCAACCAGTTGGAGCTTGAGTTAAAATATCATTTGAAATAGTTTCCCAAATAATGTGAATTTGCTGGTTTGTGACTGTTATTTTTTATTCTCTCTTTTTGTTCTTATGTAGTACCCAGTAGCTGGGGCTGCCTGACTGCTTTGCAAATATTAATCAATAGAGATTGCAGTGCATATGTAGGAGCTGGGTTGTGGCACCCCTGCTGTAGCAATCACCGCTAAATGGGGCCATAAAGCACTTTCAGACCGGCCAAGGCTGGCAGTGTAGCGGGATTCACAGAGCTCCTCTTTTCCCTTGGACAGGCCTGGCCCCAAGGTCACAACCCCCAGCTTATAAATGCACCTGATAGAGAGATCTCACTGAAATCATCCTTTGAAAATGCCAGAAAAATATTTCTCTTTAGCGTGCCTGAAGCTCTTCCCAGTCTCTTTCTAATAATACTGTTTCAAGCTGCAACTCAAGTGTTGTAAGTGTTGACCTGACAGTCATTTTTCTACACCCCCTACCCACCATATATATTTTTCCCCGAAGAAGGTATTACTCAGAAACTTCAATATTTCTGATGATTCAGTCTTTATGTATGCTGGAGAAAAAAATCTGGAGAGAGAAGTTGGCGCATTTCTGTCCGCCAAAGCAAAACATTTTGAATCAGGGATTTTTTGAATTTGCCAGCACATGAACTTAAAAAGCCTGGATAGCTTCTCCTGTTGTGTTGGTCCGAGAGTTCACCTGCCTGTATCACTGATGGTGCTTCTGCTCTCTCCCATATAGGCGCTGGTCTAAAGCTAATGGAGAAAGAGGGTCTATCTTCCAGCTGGGTGCTCCCTTGAATGACTGTGTCCTGTGGCCTGCATCCTTGCTGTTCTGTGGATGATCTTGTGTGGCCACTGTCCCTGTAGGACTGGAGGAATAAAAATAAGCTTTGCTCACACTGCAGGTGCGTAACGGTGTGAACAGAACAGACATGATAGCTAAGGGGTCAAGATTTCATGAGCAAACAAAATCTTGGTACAAACAAAAGGAAGTTGAGCACTGGAATGGATGCACTTGCTGGGATGTGTTGGCATCTTGCAAAGTGGGAGGAGAGACTATGCAAAGGAAAGCACATTTCTGTACTTCTATCTTGGAAAAATATAAGTACTATGATAACATTTATGTACCTATATATCTATGTATGTGGATGCAATCTACTGGTAGGGTTATGAATTCTTCCACCCCTAAGAGTTTCAGCATCTTCCCTGTTCCTGTGCATGTGTCCTCAGCCCTGTGAGTTGGCAGAAAGATGTGCAAACATTAAATCACATGAAGAAAGACGATTACCTGTTGACCATTTTCCTTGCTTTTTCCAGCAAGTACCTGGAAACATCTCATGCTAGCAGCCCCTTTGCACTTGTCTTTGCATGTGCAGTGCAGAAACTCTGCCCATCTGCTCAAAGATGTCCCACATTTCACTGCCATGGGACAACCTTGCAGGAAATGCTGCAGCAGAGTGTTCAGCAGCTGCTGCTGAGATAAAAATGAGAGAAATGAAGAGCCAGCCTGGGTCCTGTGTGACCACAGATACTCTGAGGCAGGATGCTCACAGGTAGTGCTTAGCCAGAGGTACTGTGATATCTCTCCATTCTACTTCCACCTTGTACTAGACTGGAAATTCAACAGGAGTGGAACCAGGTGAGATACAAGGGAGAAATCAGCGTTATCTCAGGTTCTTGCTTTTTATTGTCAAAATGACACTCCTCAAGCTAGCCAGAGGGCTGCAGGCTGGCTAGTCAACAACTATTTGCCATAATATTCAACACACACAAAAGCTATTTATCAAGGAATTTCCTTTCACACTGTCCATTCCCTTACCTACAAAACAAGGGGCTGCTATTTTTGTGCTATGGGAGCTCCCCAAAAGACACTAGTTCCTCCAGGTTTGCACTGGCAAGTGCAGCACAGTGGCTAGGGCACCTGACAGACACGTGAGGCTCGTGCCCACATTGCTCCTCACTGCAGTTCTCAGCAGCTGAAAATCAAGCTCCTCGGGACTTCTTCTCAGCTTGACCCTCACCCGCTTTGCCAAGCCACTATATATTAACCTTAAAGCAGCAAGTGCGTATATGGTGCAGGCAACACATGATGTTAAGTGTGTGTGTGTCCGTGTGTCTGTGTGTCCAGATATATGTGCCTGTGTACATGTGTGTCTGTGTATCTGTACCCATGTGTCTGTGTCCGTGTGTCTGTGTGTCCATGTGTCCATACGTCCCACGTGTCTGCGTGTCTGTGTGTCTGCGTGTCTGTGTGTTTTCATATCTCTGCATTCGTGACCATGTGTCTGTGCACTGTGTGTCTGGGTATCTGTGTCTGTATGTCCTCATATCTGTGTGTCCATGTGTCTGTGCCCGTCTGTGTGTCCATGTGCCTGTGTGTCCTTGTATCTGTGTGTCTGTGTCCATGTGTCTGTATGTCCGTGTGCTTGTGTGTCCATGTATCTGTGTGTTCGTGTCTGTGTGTCTGTGATCTGTGTGTCCCTGTCTGCATATCTGTGTGTCCGTGTGTCTGTGTGTCCATGTATCTGCGTATGTGTGTCTCCATGTCCGTGTATCTGTGTGTCCGTGTGCCCATGTATCTGTGTGTCTGTGTGTCCGTGTGCCCATGTGTCTGTGTGTCCGTGTGTCTATGTGTCTGTGACCTGTGTGTCCGTGTCCGTGTCCGCGCGCTCGTGTCCCCGTCGCGGCGGGTTCGGGCGCGGAGGCTCCGCGCGCTCCTCGCGCCCCCCCTTGCGGCGGATCCGCCGCCGTTCCGCGTGCATCGCTCCAGTCATTTCTCCTGGAAACAGATGCTGAGGGCAGATGAGATACAGAAAACCCACCTTGGAACCTCATTATTTTTTATTTTTCCTTTCTTTTTTTCTTTTTTTTCCCCTCCTCCTGATGAGCTCCTGTTTGTTTAAAAGCCTTGGAAATTGCTGATTTCTTCATCACTGAGATGCTGCCTTTGCCTTGGGAAGTGCAAATTGCTGGAGGCTAAGAGATTATTCTGGGAAAATATCCCTCCAGGCTTGACCTGTTCTTCTCGCCTTCCCCAGGCATCTGCTGGGGGAAGCAGAGGGAGGGGAAGACACCGACAGCCATGGATGTGGCGCTTGCCCCAGATCAGCTGTCAGCGCGTCTCCTTGAACCTGTCTTTGAAGCAGTCCTCAGTGTGTGATTCTACTTGGGCTGGGATTTTCCACTGCTATATTATATGCTGTATCTCATGTATATATCAATTCTCCTACAGTACAGTTGGAACCAGCAAGTTCTGCAATGAAGGAAGATAGAAGCAAATCAAAGAAATAGGAGTGTGGATGAGTCTGCAGTTAGAATATTTGCAATATGTAATCAAAGGGGGAAAAAAAGATATTCTGCTCTCATATCCATTAAATAGGGTTAATGAAAGCAGAATATGGCTATTCTGCTATAAATTCTGCAACAAATCAGCTATATAAAAAGCATTAAGTCAAATGCTTAATTGGTGCAAATGGAATATTTCTGCTATTAGTTTGGGAGTGCAAAGAACCTCTCAGTCTCAAATTACTGAAAAAAATATAATACTTTCAGATGGGTGAAAAGATCCAAACTCCAGAGGATGCTTCCCAAACTAATATACTCTTATTTATGTAAACAACTGACCACGAGGAAGGAGAGAAGTTCTCTGTATTGCTGAAACGACATCTCATGGAGGAGGGTCCCACTGTCCATTGGCAGCCGTCTTCCAGGATGTCTGCATACAGCTCCGTGGATAGTGGAGTTTGTGGCTAAAATAAGGAGAAAATGCATTTTTAGGAAAACACTCTTTACCTGAAGCAAACACACAAATGAAAGAAAAATAAATGCCCAATGATGAATGATCCTGGCCCTCATAGCCAAAAACAAAACCAAACAAACAGATAAACAAACAGAAATCATCAAAAAAGAAGTTTTCTGTTCTGTCCCACATTTCAGGATTTCAGCTAAAATTCTCTTCAGCCTTAAGTTATATATTCTTGAAGTATAGCCCATAGTTTGATGCATTTCTCTACATGCATAATAAATGACTGCTGAAGAGATAGACTGGGTAGTAATTGCCCACAAACAGGTAAAGCATCCGAAAACTAGCTAGGAAATGTGATTAACAAAGTACACCTGAGCATAAAACACAGCACTAAACTGCAACTGTATACAGAAACAGAGAGGGATGGGGACAGGAATAGGCCTTTCCAAATATGATTCAGTAAAATCCCTAGATATGGTGCTCAGTCTCTCAAGAGCAGAGCTGCTGGGATGCTACCTCTGAGGGAGTGTGAACTGCTTCCTTTTTTTAAGACCTATTCTATGAGATGGCCAAAATATTAAACGTGACTAGTCCTGACTAGGCACTACAGTGAGACTCCAGGCTTGTGGCTCACTGCTGTTTCCTGCATGCAGTGTCCAGCAAGAGCAGGAGCCTGGGAGAGAACCAACTGTCGTCCTTTGGGTCCACCTACCCAAAGCCTGGGAATGGTGGGACAGGGAACACAGCTGGGATCTGACAGGACGCTGGTCTGAGCCTCAGACCATGCGCGCCTGGCTGATGGACCATCAATACCACAGAGGCAGTATATTTATGCCAGAAATTATTTTAGAGGGGAGACTTGCACAGTAGAAGATGTTGCTGAAACAGCTATGCCATGTTTATAAGCTTTACACACAATCAAGAGCTGTGATCTGCTGAAATGAGATGATGGGGTTTGTGTCATCATTGTGTACTTCCCTGTAGAGCTATTTAGGCTGTGGTCCATCAGCCAGACAAGGTGATAAGCTGGAGTACTGTCATAGGGTCTCTGTTGGGGAGAGCATTTCATCCAGCAGCTAGATGTGGTCTTCCACCACAGTACTGAGTACTGGGACCGGACCATTCTCTCAGAGCCCTCTGGGAGCCATGAGTTTGGGAAAGGGCAATGAGAGAGTGGGGGTAGGATCCCTGGGATCTACCCATGAGTGTGTTCTGATCCATCAAGAGCATGTCCAGTTCTGTGTGCTGCTGAAATTCAATGTGTACTTGTATGTCCCCATTGGCATAGACCTTTGAAAAGCTGGATGAGAGTCCTGGCACAACAGCCTAGACATCCTGGGAGGCGGGATGTGACACTGCACAGCCAGAGTGAGCCGAGGTTTGCATAGCATCGGGTAGAGATCAGTGTTGGAGTAATAACCTCTTGAAGCCTGCAGGAGAGGGCAGCACAAGAATGGCCACTGCCTGTACATATTGTTTCACCAGCATAAAAAAAAACCCTAGGAAAAGGCAGCAATCTTCACAAGGCAGCCTGCCAAGAGTGTTCTTGCTCAGTGCTGAGGACTGCTGGGAGCTGTGCTCTGGGTGGGCACTTACTTTCCAGGCAGACTCCTGGATTTGGACTCGGACATATCCTTTGTGTGAGAAACTGCTGCGTTATTCTAAAAGCTGCTCTTCTGCTTACAGTCAGAGATGCCACACACTTTATGGGATGTAGAGGCACCTGAAGATCTTCTGCCCCCTCTTTACTCTGTGCATGTTGGACCTTCCAGGGTTCATCTGAAAACTGTGTTACTGTGTTCCTGCAAACTTCACCCAACAGCTCAACTCATGACCCTCTTATTTCAGAATATCTCAAAATCTTAATACAACCCTGCATGTAACTGGTCCTTGGGGAATCTTTATAAAAATATCAAGTACACAACAGGCAACCCCTCATTGTCATATCTTGTGGGGAAAAATAACTTGCCTTTCTGTCCAAGCTTGCATCTAGCTCTACCCTACAGCTCCATCTCTTAGAGTATGAAGCAAGCCTTTGGCTTGCTGGCATGCTTCAAACAATAACCCTTCCCAGAACTTGCGTCTAGCCTGCAGTTAAGCTACTCTGGCCACACAGCTCCAGCTCCCAAGTGGCTCTGGGGGAGGCTCTGTTCGGTTGTCTTTATTGCTTTTCACATGCAGCCTCAGTGCCGGGCAGCGGTGGTGAGTGTCAGTGGTGACGAGCACCCTGAGAGTTCAGCAGTCTCAGAAAGAGCCCAGTGTCCTTGGGCAAAATGTAGCTTTTGTGAGACTGATGGGTTCATTGCACACAGCATGTGGCAGGCTTTTTGCCTAGATGATCCATTCAGAGGTATGGATTTCTTTTTTAATTGAGAAAAGTGGGAAAAAAAGACTTAATTCCATTCCACAACTTTGTTTTAGTACAAAATTCCTCAGGAAAGATGGGCATGTAGTTCTCGTTGCTGCATTCCTTCCTAACACAAAGCATTTTGCAGAAGGCATTTTCCTAATGCAGTCCTACCCGTGAACTCAGCCAGGATCACACCACCAAGGAATTGTGGCTTAAACTAATTAAACATGTGAAGCTACACTTAATGATTGTAGGGCTTGAAAGAGTGTTCCCCACTAAGATAGTTATGTTTACTGAATTGCTAAACAGCACTTAGAAGCTGCTCCCATGACTTCTAAAAACATTCAAAGGGGCCACATTACAAGGTGTAAGGCAATTAATGATGTATTCACTGAAATGGGTGGGCCAAGGTTTGGAAAGTTGGTCTACCCATCTCAGAGCTGAAAGAACTTCAAAGGTAAGTGCCAACTCAATGACTTATTGGGATGTCCTTGTCTGTAAAGGTATTTTCCACACCTGGAATTCTTGGTGAGTAATGAGTGCTAGGAAAATATTGTAGGAATACTTCACATAAAATGGGAAAATAAATAATTTAGAATGTTACTAGAAAAATTTGGATGAAAATGAGTCATGGAGAATTTAGTCTGAATTTCAAGAAACTCTGGGACACCATCATAAATCCATATAACATCCAGTCACAAGTGCTGGGATGCATGAAAGAAGGCTCCAGTTGTTGGTTTCCTACAGAATGCTGCCTTTAATTTATGAATCAAGGCATATTGAATTAAGCTCCTCATAAATGTAGGAGTTGCTTCCAGGTTGGAGGATTATTAATATGTAGTGATCTAAATGTAATCAGTCAGTGAATCAAAACTGCTTATCAGTCTTCTGTTGGAAGCAACACATAGGCAAATTGGCAATGATTTTGGGAGGTGGTTTTACATCAGCATTTTATGTGTTGAGAATGGAAAGGACCTGTGCCTCTCACAGAGACAATCTAGGATACACGTAGGTGGACATTTATAGATAAAAGCTTGTTCCACTATTCAAGGTTTTAGTATTCCCTCTTTTAAAATATTTACATATTTATGGTGTCACATTAATAGTAACAAACAATAAATCCAATCTTTTTTTTCTTTTCTTTCTTTCTTTTTTTTTTAAAGGAAAACAGGGTAGATTTTTCATCTTGAATCTTAGGGGTTTGCCCATTACATTGAAATTGTGCAGAATTTCTTTCTTGACATGAATCATGATGCTTAGCTTTTATGCAGCATATAATCTCACATGTTCCAATGTTAATTAAATTCCAAAGAAGCAGTTTTCTGATCTCTCCGCAGGGGGCTTGTTTGCCTTAAAATGAAACTACTGGGCTGAGATAGTCTCCACTATACTGGCATTACGTTCACTACATTAACTCAGTAAAGACTTTGGCATAAGACATGTAGCTGAATCTCAGTAATCCCCTTTGCTTATCTGGAAACCCAGGGCTCCTGCACAGTGTCTCATTTGCAGTGAGGTCTTATACTGGTGACTCATTGCGATATTAACCTTTCCACTTGTTATAGCACCCTGAGGTGTTATCCCATCACTCACAAATGAGTCACGCAAATAAATGAGCAATGGACACATTGCTGTGCTGTAACTGTTACCAGGCTTTGTTTGCCAAACCTTCCCTGCACTAGTTAAGAGCTGTTGCACTGTATCTGTCAGTATTTGATTTTACTTTTCCATGGCCCTTTAGGAAGGGGTTGAAGTCTCAGAAGGGTAGGATGAGGTTAAGGGAGTGTTGGTCCATCAAGAAACAACTTCTGAGTCACAAACAGAGTGTGCTCTCACTTAGCACATAGTCCCAATAGCAGGAGAGGAAAATGGATAGAGAAAAGCCTGTCACAGTGCTCTAGCTTGTGAGAAACTTGGTCTCTGCTTCCAGCAAACCCTCCATTCACACTTGTGTTGCTGCCTTCTGCGGGCAACAGGAAATGGAGCGTTGGGAGAGAGATGACATTAAGGCTGCAAGTTCACAAGGACGCGGTGTGGAAGCGATAATATTTCACTGATTTTGGGTGCCAGAGGGGGCAGCTCTGTTCCTTCTAGATAATTGCTGTTGCTTTGTGCTAGGGGTAGGCATGAGAGAGGAGGGATAAATGATATTTTTCCACTGAACCTATGATTTGAGGATGGGGGAAAGTGGAAGAAGATTGGTGAGTAGAGGAAGGCTTGCCCTGTTCTATGGTGACCAGGAGAAAAACACTGAAGTGCTTCTGACTATGTGACCTGCTAGAAGAAGAGGAAGAGCAGGGACTAGCATTCAAATCTTGGCTGCTCCCAGGTCATGGCATTGATAGGAAAAACACTTGTTTCTGATGAAAAAATGGGACCACTTGCCTGTCTTTCCCCTGAAAAAAGAATAAAATATGAAATGCTCTTATTCAGGGTGAGTCCTGGACATCTTTGAATCCACTTAGCATTATATGCAGTGTCCACATACTCATCCTGAGTGCTCTCAAATATTCCCAAAGGTTACCAGCTCAAGCACTTTACTCGAGAGAAAGCCGAGACTTTCACAGGTGGATACAAAGCAAGCTAAACCATCTCTTGGGGCATCCAATAGACTCTATCCAGCCAATTAGTGCATTTGCCTCTCCCTTCCCAGCAGTATAAGGTGTAAGGGCAAAGTAGAAATAGGAGATGGAATAGGAGCTGTCAGGGAAAACTGAGGTTAAGACGAAAAGTCATAATCATACCCAGCAAAACATTGCTGGGGTACAGAGGAGAAAAATAATTGTAGGATGCATGAAGAGGACATATCACTTTTCTGGCATATATACTATGCACAAGTGCGCTGTGTCTGTGCAGGGGCTGGGCCTGGCCAAACACTGTTCTTTTTTTGCCCGATGGTGGGCTGAAATCCCTAAGAATGTCCCAAGAACCTAGGGATTCTTGAGGGTGTGAGGGAGAGGACATGCGCGTGGTCCATAGGGGTAGGAGTCCTTTGAAAATGCCCAAAATCTCTCTGATCCTCTCTAGCCCTCTTCCACAAATGGGGTGCACCACCATCTTAGGACTATGCCTGGCAATTAAATTCAATGATGTTTCCACAACTTTGAGCTCCTTTCTTAACACTACTACTGCTGTTACTTGTTTTTGTTCTTACTGCTTGGGGCTGGTACTACATTTATGCAGAAGCACCCATGGTTGCATGGGAAGCTATTTATACCTCATATAAACCTTGAAGTTTTGAGGGCATTTTGGAAATAATTCCCAGGAATAAATCACATCTCTCTAATCCTTGTTAGCATTCTATCTTGAACGGAACTCTTAAAATTCACGTTGTTATGAGGTACTGCTAAACTAGGGGCTTAGTCCTTAACCAAATAATGGCAGCAGAATCAATGTTGGATGAAAGTAAAAGCACAAAGTTTAGTCTGTCGACATTTTTATAAGGCATTTACTCTCTTCCAAGTCACCTGAAAAACTTCTCACTTTACATACAAGGACCTTTTGGGGTGAATCTTCGCAATCAACCAGGCAAAGTACAAATTCTAACACATGTATATCGTACTGGAATAATTAACATTTACAGCTGTGGCCACAAACTTTCCTTTCAAACGCCACCTCCAGAGCACTCACATTTGCCATAATCAGAGAAATGGAAGCAAGGAAAAGTGCAGGTTTGCAGTCCATTAACACGAATAGGAAATGCATGCTGCAAAACATCTCTCTCAGTACAAGTACCAATAACTCAATTTGGAATAACTTGTGGTTACAGTGATTTGCTTTTAAGCAACTGAATTCAAATATGTAATACAGCAATAGTGGGAAATGGTTTAGATTAATCAAATAAAGTAAAAATCATTTCTGAATATATTTTTATTTAGTTTTCTCATTGTCACAAGCTCAGAGCTTGAGGTCGCAAACAGCTAAGCAGCTCTTGGGAACTACTAAATACTTTCCAGTCCTACCACATATAGAAGGAGACTGAGAAGTTTTCAGAGCATTTTAGAGAAAAGCAGTTTATATATGAGAAGCAGACAACAAAATTTACAGGACAATTGTGTCAGAATTGCCATACTGGGCATTGAAATTCATTTTTAGAACACGGATATACCACCCCAGACCTAAGGCCTGCTTGGCCAAATACCATATTTCATAAACTCTTTCAGTTCCCTCCACCTTTTGACATTGTCAAAACTTTTTTAGAAATCCAAGTAAATTCCATCATTTTTTATATCATGCTTATTCATTTGCTATAAAACACTTCAAGAGAAGTAGGCATTGCGCTGCCAGGATGGAGTGCCTCATTCCCTATAGTGATTTTATTCTTTTAGCTACTCTTTTGACTTGTCTTCCTTATTCCTGAAGCAAGGATCCCAAGTGTAAGTACATTATCTCTACATTTAATGTCTCAGAAAGGTTTGTTGCTTTTCATTAATTGTGAAAATTAGCTTTTTTTCCTCCTTGTGTTTCAGGATACTGAAAAAAAAGGAAGACAGAGACTGACTGCAGTAAGAGGATTTATAAATCTGCTATTAAAAAGCACTACTGAGTCAAATAGGCAATTAAGGAGAAAAGCAGAAAGCATATGGACTTACTTTTTTCTTAGTCCATAAAAGTCTCTTTTCTATAGTAGAGGCTGCCATATTAACAAACATATGATATCTTGAGATCCAATTTATTGATGGCTTGAACCAGAAGAAATCACTATGATCTTAATGGAATGAACTTAATGATCTTCATGGAATGGACATTTTACCTTCATCTGGCAGCTCTTGGCTGAACGAGACTGTTTCTATTTTCAATAAAAGACTTTCTGGAGAAGGAATATTTAATAATACCTTCAATAAAGTCTCACTCCACTTACTATTACTACCACTTACTACCACCACACTTACTACCACTACTAATATGTATTAATACGTTAAATGAGAGCAATACTGTTGATTCCTTTAAGCGTTTTAGATGGATGAAAGTTTTAAAGTTTTAAAGCTAGATGCAGTTCTCCAAAGATAACTAACCCTCAAAAGACTCCTCAGGTCCAAGTCAGTCCTTACTTACTAAGGTCAGTGGCAGTTTTGATTAAAGGAAAGACTTTAATCAAGTGAGAACTGCACAAATCCTTCTCGATTCCTTTTGGGAAAGATCCTCTAAATTCAAAAGAAACAAATATTATGTGGTAGAGAGAGGGCTCAAGAAGAGAGAATTGTTCTGTGCTGTGCTGTGCCCTGAGAGAACAACAACCACTGCCATACCCCCTTTTTTTGCCTAATTTTAATTTTCCCAGTTCATTTCTGGAAGAATGCTGTATAGAAATCCTGTGCATTTTGCCTCCCCAGAGTTAGACATTTGTTTCTACTGTGTCAACGAGAAACTGTAATTTAGAATAAGAAACTTGAAACATGAGTTGGCTCCAGTAGAAACCACAGAAACTGGTCATCTGTGTGCATTACAGCACTCTCAGATCAATAGTAATTCAGGGACACAGAATCTATCAGGGACACTTGATGGCGTATCATCAACAGAGAAATATTTTAAGGCTTGATTAGTTGTGATCTTTTTTTTCCCATCGGGACCACAGTGCAATCTACGCTTATAAAGATGTGGGATCTGAAAGCCTGAGGCAGAACAACCCTTGTTTTCACGGGAGAAGCTTCTCTAAGATGCAAAAGCTTTTACGTCTTCAGCCTTTCTTCTAAAAGCTCTCTCTCTTTCATTAAAATAATAGAGAATTTAGAATGGCATTAACATCACAACCTCTGCAAGGTAAAAAGAGATGCAAAAAAATATTTTGGGCAGTCTTTCCTCATGCTTGCTTCATCCTGTCTCTTGTGATCTATGCTTTTCTTGGGGCACTCATGTTCTCCCATATTGAAGGTAACCGGAAAGTCAATTCAAGTGAAGCATATAGGAATTTTCTGCAGGGTCTGTGGTCCATCTCCAAAAATTTATCAGGTATGTACAGGGAGTTACTTATTGCTTTTCTTTTTGAATGAGATATTTGTCTTTCAAACACATTCATCAAAATAATGACAGTTGAGCATGAAACCAGGATTTTCTCTGTGCTTAGCTAATAACTGATACTGTTTGCTTATCTCCCTTCACTGTGATTTTGTCTTTGCAAGCTTCCTTGGTCCCTCCCTTTCTGCACAAAGATATTTTATCCTGAGGTGTCTGTTCTCTCTTTTATTTTTTTCTTTTTCTTTTTTGTTTTTACTTTTGACTAAGATCATGAAGGAGATGCTGAGATTTCTGTAGAAAATTCCCTCTGATATCTGAAGGCTGCATTTTCAGGCTTAGGCTCCACAGTCCTAGTGTCCCTATTGGGAAGACTAAAATTCTGGGGAGTGCAAAATGAAACATGAGATGAATATCCAATCTTACTTCTTTATCTGCTTTCTTGTCTGACTTCTTTGTGCTTATTTTTATTTCAAATTTTGACTTTACTGCAACACTGCTTGTTTACTACTTACTTATCCACCAAAGCCACCAGACACAGCCGATGTTTTCCAGTGGGAGAAGGGGGATGAGGGTAGATATTTATATCTTCCAAAAGCCTAGAACAAATCCTTAGCTGGAATTCCTAAAATAACATACTTATGCTCCTTGACTGGTGGTCTGCAAGGATCTGTGTATGTCCTGTTGTTATTGTAACAGATAACATGACAGAAAATGAGGAGGTATTTAAGGAAAAGATCTATAATCTGCTTGGCACATTTGAACAACAATGGTTCGTTGACCCAAAAAAGATTTGGAATTTCTTCGGCTCTCTCTTTTTTTGCTGCACAGTGTTCACAACTGTGGGTAAGTCTGGAGGTAAAGTGCTCCCTGCAGAATCAAATGTCAGAACTGTTTTCTCTAACATGCTTCTTCCAGGGAATATAAAATAGAACAAAACAGAATAAAATAAAATAATTCAGCCATATCCACCCCCCGCTTTGCATTTTTCTCCTCAACATCTACAAAAAGTCCACTGGGGGTTCTGTAAACATAGATTGAGTTTTTTCAGCTTGATCACAGGAAAAGATCAGAAACTAGATAATAGCAATTGCATATGTTAATTAGCTCTGTCATTACATGCATACTATAACTTAGATTTAAATATGACATAAATATAATAAAATGTTTTATATGACCCCAGTTTTCAAACAGTCCTTACAAGGCCCAGTCTCATGCTTTATGCAGAATAATGTTTTCTTCACTGAAAGAAGTAATTCATCAGGCATATATTCTGTTCAAATTGCTTCACAGGTGCTTATGTCTAACCTAGCTTTGTAAGTCTATGGCTTTATAACCGTGACTGAACCATGTTCACTCTGTGGTGGAACAGTGATGTTTGAATCTCGCCTCTGAAATCTTTAAAAAAAACAAAAAACAAAAAACAAAAAAAAAAAACAAGCAAGAAAACTGCTCTGGATTTGGCTCCATCCACTTTGCTAAATGCATCTCTTCAAGCTCATTTCCAGGGCTGTTTTGATTCTTTGGGTAATCTTTCCCAAATGCTGAGAAGCACAGGCATTGGCCATCTAAATCCTTGGTCAGAATTAAGGTGGAATGGGAAAGAGTCCCACAGCACTGTATCCTATTGCAAAGACATTTCTCCACAGCATTAGGACAGATTCAAGATCCTGATGAAATCTTTTGCAGAACAGAAAGCAAACTTTAGAAAGAGCCTATTGGACAGTGTGAGCATTAAGACCTTCACTTGAAGCATGTATAGAGCCTTGCTGTCTAAGTCAGAGCAGAGATTTGAACCTCAGGCTCTTATAAAATAGACTGCCTTTGAACTCAGTTTCCTGCAGGCCTGTGAGTGCTGCTGGCTGTTGTCCAAGCAGAATTCACTCAGTATTATGTGCCAGAATGCTTCTGCTTTGTACAGATAATGACATACTTTTTACTTTACAGGTGCATTTGAATAACTTAAGAGTTATGACACATATGGAGAAGCAGACTTGAATTCTCAATGCAGTGAATATTTATGAGTACAAATAGAAGTGCACTAGGAACAGGTGAAAGAGCACATTTTATCAGAAAGCTTTTACTTTAGCAAATTGATTAAAAAATTCCATTACCGAAAACTTCTTGCCTAGATAAGCTTGTCCTGTCAATGGGACATGGGGATTTTGTCACACAAATACTCATACACCTTAACCCAACACATTTATCACTAAGTTGCCATTATTTTTTGGTCTTCATCATACTGTCTATTATGGAGACTCCCTAAGAAAGGTCTAGAATTCAAGATGAGTTTTGGAAACACTAGGAAGCCTGGCTTATTATTTGCAATATTAGGATTCTTAAACTACTTCAAGTGAGAGTCAACGTAGCTACATTTAACTGCCTAGAAGGAACAAGCGTCTAGTCTAAAGATCAGTAGTCTGAACTGACAGTTTCATAGTGTCTGCAGAAGTTGCCACTGGCTCAGCTAGGATAGATTTTTGCATGGCTAAATTTAAGCTCAAGATAAGTTTTAACCTTGGGAACTGCACTAATGTGTGCATATCAGGAAGCAAAGAAAATCAATCTGCACAATAACTATAATAATTAATCTTTACTGATTGCTTCATCAGTAAGTATTAACACTCCCAATTAATGAGTAGGGAACAGAATGACAGGGAATAAACAGCCTGTCAGTGCATCACAGCCAATTCCAGGCTGAGGTTGGATTCAAACCAAAGCCTACAGCAGCCCTTCCCGAAAATTAAGATGAATAGCCCAAAATTATGAAGCAAGACATACTACAGCATATAAGTTTATAATGTCACAGACTAAGTACACGTCCTGGAAGATCATCTAGAAATAGACAATGCTTTTGAAGAGAGAGAAGACATACTTTATGTCTCCTTGGAGAAGGAGAAAAAGAATGGTTACTAAATTTCAATACAATTAGTATTCCCATTGTGTTGGAAAAACACTAACTCACAATTTAAGTTTCATATCCAAGATGTTAGAGGAATGAAACATAAATAGTCAAATTGAATTTAGAGGAAGGGCAGATTTTTTACTACCATTTTATGTGTCATACAGGTCATATATATTATATAACATAAAATTCTTTCCTATTTGTTTCAATTGATTTTTGCAAGCTTTAGAACTCTAGAAGAACCATGTTTCCTCTCTTGATGCTTTGTTTTTCTGTGTGCATATAAAAGACTCTGAACACTAGGAGACCAGTACAACTATAAAGTCAATTTATCTGTCATTACAGCTAGAATTGAACTGAACTAGAGCTAATTTAAAATTTCATTATTAGTTTATCATTCATTGCAAGCAGTTTTGGCAAAGAAATAAAGCTTGAGGATACAAGTCTCTTTGTTCCAGTTTGATGCACGGCACTGTTACAATTTGAGAATTCACACCATCACCCAGGTCGGAGCTCAAAGCTGCACCCACAGAAATCATGCAGTTGTAGTGTGAGATCTTGAAGCCAGGCTTCAACTCAAATTCTCTGCTGTGGGGTCCTGGGCTCTGTGACCTCTGCTGCTCTCTTACTTTAACCCACAAATCCAGATTAGGAAAACCTTCCTAATAATGACCTTCAGCAGGCCATGGCCATCACACTGGTCTTAAACTGGTCCAGCTTTTGGCTTATACAATCAGCCTGGCTGCTCTCATCCCTAAATGGCCTCTTGCTGTCAGGCAGCAAAGTAAAACGAGTGCAGATACAGCAGAAAGAGTGAACTCATCAGGACCAGCAACCCCAAATCTCCTAATACTGAAAGAGGCAGGATGCTCTGAGGTCATTAACATTTTAGACCCAGAAGATGTAACACCTTCAAATCAAAGCTGAAAAGAATGCTACACTATGGACTAAGATACCCCTTTAAAACTGACAACTGTGAAAAGTTCAGCTTGGATTGATATGTAATAAATCACAATATTTTCTCTCTCCCATTTTTCCTTTTCTTCTTTATTTTGTTTCTGTTCAAGGCTATGGTAATACCTATCCCATCACACGGGCTGGGAAATATCTCTGTATGTTGTATGCTTTATTTGGCATCCCCCTGATGTTCTTAGTCCTGACAGACATGGGAGACATCCTTGCAACTGTCTTATCCAAGTGTTACAATGAATTCAGAAAACTGCAGTCAAAAATTCTAGACTCTAAACTCTGTTCTGTATTTACTTGTAAGAAAGAGAGTGAAACCAAATCCAGAAGATCACTTCTGATGAAGTCTAAAGCAGTCATAAATGAACCGTTGAGTATTGTGGAAGTGCTGAAAAGTCAGTCAGCTTTTAAAAGGAAGCCAAACCAATATCGCAATGCTGAAATTTTTGAAATGTTAATTGCCAAAGAAAAGGAAAACACAAAACTATCAAGAACTAAAAGCATTGAGAGATGGAGTTCATGCCCTGAACTAGAGAGAGGAAAGACGATGACGAGCGTAATTGAGAACTTTGACAAAATAGGAAAAGAGTTAGAAAAATTAGATGTGCCCATTTTATTAATGATACTAGTTATCTTTGTGTACATCTCCTGTGCAGCTGCTATTCTTCCAAAATGGGAAACCAATCTGGATTTTCAGGAAGCCTTCTACTTCTGCTTTATCACCTTGACAACTATTGGGTTTGGAGATACACAACTGCAACATCCCAGGTTTTTCTTGTTTCTTTCCCTCTATATCATAATTGGCATGGAAATTGTTTTCATTGCTTTTAAGCTTGGCCAAGACCGCTTAATTGCTTTTTATAAAAAGGTGATTTCATTCTGTGGGGATAAAAAGATTGCACCAAAGAAGATATATCCAAAATGAGTCACGTCTCCCTAAGTGTTGGTGGCACTGCAAACAAATGAAGCTCTTACTGTACATTTCCTCTCCATGCCTTGGGCTTGCAAGACACATATTTTCCCATGATTTCCTGTGAGAATCTGCTGTAAACTAGCTGAATATCTCAGGACACACTAAGTGTAGGCATCTCCATGGAGTATTTTCCAAGAAGAGTTCCGTATAATAAATATTAGCAGAAATGGGACATGATAAAAGAAGAGGAAACCTGCCAGTATTCCCTAACATCTTTTTGCAAAGCTCTGATTCTCCATAACCTTTCTGCCTTCTCTCTCCCCGCCACAGTCAGATCAAGTTTTTCTCTTTCAGTATTTGCCCAAACAAGACCCATCTCTGTTCTGCCACCAGGGCTGCAGGGACAGCTTCGTTGTGACTGTCAGTAAAGAAGTGTGACCACATGCTATTGTTCTGCAATTCATTGTCCAAGAGACTTAGAGAGAAGCACAGACCCAGTTGGGTTTCACGGAGTCCAGCTATAAATGTGTTCACGGGGAGCACTGCTCTTGAGAAGAATATATGGGACAAGGCACTTGGAAAACCTGGAGCTGCACTACTGTCATTGAACAAAAGCAGCATCTTTGTTGTTAAAAAAGCATAACGGTTTGGAGATGCTAATCATAGGAATCCTCACTTCCCATCACAGTTTTTTGCTGCTTCACTTCTGTGAGATCTTCAACCCACCTGGAGAAAGAAGGGCACAATCTACCTCTTTCATGAGGAAGTTGTGAAGACCCTGAGGAGCTCACTTGCATGACTAACGCTGTTCTTCAAGATTTATTCATATTATTCATAATGTGAATCATGCTAGCAGTGATATTTTTTTCTGTTAAAAGTATATAATAATCCATATAAGCAATCATCAATTTAAATTAAGCTTCTACATTATATGCATATACTGGATGTAAATGACAAGTCTGTATATTAAAGTATGCTTGGTTGTGACAGAATGTACATTATTTTTATTCAGACATTTGCTGTTTGAACTTGAGATTTTCACATTATTTACATAGAATCTTACCTCTGTTAAAATTCATGTACATGACAATTTCTATTCACTCATTATGGATTAACTGTTGAAATTAATTGGTGATTAAGTGCTGATGATATGCAAAATACATAATGTACAAACTATATGGAGCGATAGGAGAATGTTTTATAGGTTATTAATAAAGAACACAGCAACTGGAAGGAACTCTGGGGAGCTTTTTAATGTTTTAATGCTTTTAATGCTGTGATTTTGGCTTCACTTCCAAAGTCCTTTCATTCACTCTTCTCGTATTACCTCATTTTTTGTCTGTGCATCAAAAATTATCAGTATAGAACATTGGCCCTGATCCAATATTCTCAGAAATCAATGAAAAGACTCATATGATTTAGTGGGCTTTGGATCAGAAGACTGCACTTCCCCTTTCCCAGGTTTTTTCCTTATGATATGCTTTAATGTTTCCAATGTTAGTAAAAACTGGTCTTTAAATCACAGGACAGATTGCTCAGTAAGATCATATTTATGCTTAAGGATAATTGGAAATTTGTCCCTCTTATAGATTTCTCATTCAGGGGGTTACTTGATCATTTCACATTTCCTTGTTTGTTCTTAGGGAATTTTGGCTGCAAATTGGCTGCACATCATTTGGTTCTCCCCAAAATACTTCAGCTTTAGGAATAAAACCAAATTTATTGTAGCAGAGAGAGTAAATGCCACTCTGTAAAATCATGATGTACCTGCTTCTTGAATACACCATGCAGCTCTCATTTCCCATCTCCAAAGGGAAAAAATAAAAGTGGAAAAAGTTCAAAGATCAGGGAAAAGGATGAACAAAAGCATGGGACAGTTTCCTTTTAAGAGATTATTTCTTAAGAGATTAATTCTCTTTAGTCTGGAAAGAGGGGAGGGATTTTGGGAGAGAGGTCTCTAACATCACAAGTGGCATGGAGGAGGAAAATGGGAGATGATGGAATCACTGTTCGACATCTT
Organism: Rhynchotus rufescens; assembly: GCA_032273925.1. Taxonomy (NCBI): domain Eukaryota; kingdom Metazoa; phylum Chordata; class Aves; order Tinamiformes; family Tinamidae; genus Rhynchotus; species Rhynchotus rufescens. Next base: position 35,631 of record JAVCKT010010953.1, read on the forward strand.
TTACTGTAAGAATAGGGGATATCAAATGAAACTAGCATGTGGCAGCTTTAAGAATAACAAATGGCTTTTTCATACAACATATAATTAAGCTGTAGATACTCCTTGTCATGGGAGGTGGTAGAAATTAAAAGTTTTTACTAGATCAATGGGAAAGAGGACAAATTTACAAGAGAAAGACAATTAGATATAAAGATAGGACTTCTGGCTCAATAATAACTGTGCCCCAAATTGACAGAGTCTGAGGATGCATCCTTACAGCCTTTCCCTATCGTTATGTTTTTCCTTTGGCAACTTGGCTTCTTTCTGAGACAGAATACTGGGCTAGATGGTCCTTTGACCAATTTCTGTAAATGTAATGTGTTGAAACAGATTGTTACACTAATAACTAACAAAATTATTCCACTAAATCTAATTTCTAAAGAGATTTTTGGTTACAAATGCGTGTGCAAGGTAGATTTACTCCCAAGATTTCCTGAATGAACACACTCCATTTCTGCTAAATATACCACAAAAATAATGTGACTTTGTCAACAAAATGCAAGAAAGCTGCAGGAAACATGACATTCATTTTTGTTAGGGACCTAAAGAATCATAGAGAGCTTAACACACGTGCACATGCTGAACATGGTCTTATGCATTATGGAGTACCTAGCCCTAATTTTCTCACTTTCAAAGTTGAAAAACATCTTCTAGATGAGAGAAAAGCAATCAGTAACAATGTACTGACATTGATAGAAATGATTCAGTCTGTATAAGATGACTGGAATATAGCTAAGTAAACAAAGCATCAGAGCTAACGAAGATGAACCAATGTAGTGAGTAGCAGCTCATTTAATGAGCTCTGGGCATAAATATTGATGAATTGATTATTCTTGTCATGGTCTAAAGCCTAGAAGAATTCAGTTTCTCCCTGTAGAAATTTTATTCTAAAAAATTGTCATGGAAATCAGCTTTATTTCTATCAAAGCAGCACAAAATAGTACTTTTAATAATAACTTCTATCATGTGCTGCAGGAGATGGTGGACTAGCAGTGAAGGGCTTCATAGAAGATTTTTTCTATTGGAAAAGATGTGACTGATGAGAAAGAAGTTGCTTGATGTCTAATCCACAGAGGATACGAGATATTGCAGAGCCAGCTGGAGAGCTTTACAGATCAAATATACTTGGCTGTCATGAGCACTTAAGAGAGAAGAAGGTATTCCTGGTGTGGAAATTATGAAGGGAGAGGTAAAGGAATAAGTGTAAGGAGAGGAAAAGAAGTTTGGGCAGAAGAATTGGAAAAAAAGAATGAAAGGAGCAGAAAAGGTAGAGGAAGGAATAATTTGCAGTCTAGTCATAAATACATTTTAGAGGTACTTGAGATATACCGAGCATGCAGTAAGGGCTGGTGCTGAAGGCCTGGAGAAGGTTCTGTGGCCAGTCTGCAGGTCAGAGAGCTCTTCAGCAGTCGGGGCAGTGGCCACAGTCCCTGGGCTCCAGCCCATGTCTAGGTACAGCAGCCATGGAGAGGCCAGCGGAGTCTGGGCAGAGAGCTCTCCTGAGAGGAAAGAAGAGACAGAAAGAAGATACAGGGGCTAGACTGAAAAGCCACTAATGAAACCACAGAAAAATAAGCCTCATTCTCTGCTGCTTCATTTGAAACACAGCAACCCATTCAGAAGCATCTCTTACTCAAACAGTATGTTTGAGGGCTAAGGAAATCCTGAATGGGATGCAGGACTTGTCATCTGTGTGCCAGTAGTTCAGATGTAGTCCAGATTTGACTGGGCTAGATGTTAATAACATCTAGGCACTTTGATGGCCTTTATGCTTTCTCAACTCGTACCAGGTGTGGTTGCATCCATATCACAAAAACATAATGAATACTAACAGCAGGCACGATGGCAGTCTCAGCCTCAGCAGAAGCTGAGATCCCATCTGATAGACATCCCTGCAGTCTCCTTTGCTTCCAGAGTCCCAAGATAGCTTGTGATCCTAATTTTCAGACCACGAGGTGTATCAAACATAGCATCAGTGGCTATTGCATGTAGTCTATAGGTTTTGTGAACCCCAAAATTAGGTATTTCCTTTCCCGTGGGTTTCAAAAACTGAACCTCTTTTGTTTTTTTTTTTTATTTTTTAAATAAATATTGCCATCACACGCTATGCTCAGCTGTTCTGCCTGGACATATTCATATATGCTGAAAGCAGCTTAAACAGATTAGTTAGGCTAAATTTCCTTTTCTTCATAACCCACTCCCTACATTTATGGTAGGAAAAACATGTCTCAAGCCATCCAAAAGTATATCCTGCATTACACACAGGACAAGGGACATCAAGTTGCACAGATAATCTTCAGCCATGTTTGTCAAAATGCATAGGCATAGATGGTGCCAGAAATATTTTAAATTTGCTTCTTCACTCACAGCAAATAATAGCTGCTTGAGGACAACCCGTTTCTCATATATCAGGCCAGTATTTCCAGGTTTGAGGTCTATATTCAAAGCTTCATGGAAAGTGAAGTCCACGAATGTATAGGCTCTGCATGTCAATAGCTACTCATTGACACACAGTGTTCATTACCAAGTTTCAGGAAGTCTTGGAAAAATTTTGTTTGGCGTGTGTTTTCCATGTGATTGTAAAATTTTGGGGGAGTTTTAGTTTAAAATTCAGTATCTTAGATATGTCAGATATAAGATATCTAGTTTTCTGAAGTTATTTCAGACTGCTCTAAGCTGATGAAATTAAGAGTGTCTGAGCAGGGCACTTCTGAAAATGAACTTGTCTATAAAACTCTATGTGTGTGCATTTTCAGAACATACTGAAGTCTAGAGGAAATGGAAGGAAAAAGGCAAGAAATAAAGGAAAAGAAAAATGTGAAGTGTAGCGAGATATGACAGTGAAAAATGAATCGCTCTGTATTAAGCATCTAATGATAAGACATCAGGGTAATGAATTTGTCTAATGGCACTGACTCATTACATTATCTGCTTCCACAAAGTCCTGTGTGAACAGCAAAACTGAGAGAAAAGATACCACAAATCAGCATATAAAATTGCCAATGTACTTAATGTTCTGCTGGAAGAGAGTTATTTGATCCACTGTGCGTTGCAGACTGTCATCATGCTCTCTGATCAGTGCCCCGTAGGGGAAAGCCACCCATTAGCTCTCTTTTGTCATATGTGACAAAAAGATTTGAGAAGCAGCACATTGAGATTCGGGGGTTGGTGCCCCGGCTGTGGCTGTAGGATACTCTGCAACTTTTCCACTTCATTTTTCTTGTGGTGAGTAATGAAAGTGTGTATGCAGGTGGAAAGTTTCAGCCCACCAGCTAATTATATTTATTTTTTTAGGCCAACAGACCTTAGTCCCAAGAGAGAATAGTCAAACTCGTTAAAGAAAGGATTGCCTACCTGTATTTCACTGATGGTTAATGGGTAGTTTCCAAATGCACATGGTAGAAATAACTGACAACAGAAGTTAGGATCAGTGCTTTCTGAAAAGGGTTGTCTTTCTAAAGAGTAAGTTATTTGTGAGAATTAACGAGCAGTGAAGGGCCTGACACAGCAGGCTCTGTGGAGCAGAGCGTGGTTGCACATATCCTGTCTTTGGTAGTAGGAATCAGAGCGCATCCTGGCCACATCTGCTCTGCATTTAAGAGCATGGCTCACACTTGCAGCTGCCCATGTTACACATCTCTATCCTTATCCTGCTCGGGACCAGAGCCCCAAGTTGAGCCGGGTGGAGTGGCAATGGGACACAGATTGCAGGGGCAAGTCCAGAGCACTCTGAGTTGGCCAAGTCCCCAGGTAAAAGCCCAGGGAAGGTGTGCTGGGTCAAAGAGTTGGCTGATGCCTGCATGAAAACCTCTGAGGACATTTAAACAAAGCTTGAGGGAAACAGACGTTTTGAATTTTGTTGGAAAAATACCACAGCAGCATTTGTGCAAAATGTTTTCCAAACAAATCTGAATTTGATGAGGATTTTTGGTTGACTTAACAGGTTGATGATCAAAATTGGACTTTTCAAAATGTGTTTTAGTAGGTTTTTTTTTTTAACATCTCCCTGAAATAAATCATTCTGGTGAGTAAGAACAGGCAAACCTGAAAGAATAAAGGTCTTGTGCTGTTGCACAGCTCCAGCTTCTCACAGAAAGACGGCGAAGTGTTACACACACTCTGCGAGTGAAACAGAACTGGCCTTCTCCAGGTGTGATCCCAAGTTTTTCCATGTATCCCAGAAGTAGAGCAAACTCTGGTGTGATATATTTCAGAAAAAGCACTGTGTAACGTTCTGGTTAAAAGACATTTTCCAAACAGTTTAAACAGTCATATGTTAATAGAGCTTTGTAGTTGCTGGAAAAAAATGAAAGCGCATTAATGCTCATGAATTTCTTTGGAGTCAAGAGCAGGACATGATTTGCTGTGCTAAGAAGTTTGATTTACTGTCTGGGTCTGTAAATAAAAAGTGCATCGTAGTGCTAACATTAGACTGCCAACTGCACTACTTCAATCTGCCATGAAACAAAAGTTATAAAGAATGGCAATATTTTTTAGAGAAATTTGTTTTGCCTACTAGTCACATAAAATTTCTGCTCAAAAGGGATTAAGAACTGATAGGTAGACCTGCTTTTACTTTACAGAAAAGCTGCTTCTAAGCATTACCTAAAAAGCAAACATAGAGCAGAATTCTTGAAGAAAATGGAAAAGCTTCCAGTGACTTTAGTGACGTCAGAGCTGAAAAAAAGTGACAAATAAAATACACATTGGTAATAATCCCTTTGATCCTCATTTTATAAAGGCAGATTTCATGCCAAAACTGCCCTCTCATACAGAATTTTTTGTTTTGTTTTATTTTTCCTGCACAAAGTCTGTTTGTGCAGAATTCCTGTTAAATTCCTGTTTACTGTTTCTTGTTTTTCCTTGTTTTCCTCATTACAGTGAGGCTTGTTCCTCTTCAGTCAGTAGTGATCCACCATCAGGGCATGATCACACAGTCCAGAGACACACAAATTTCTCATTGAAACAAAATCAAGCTTTTCTGTTGAAAAATAGACAGCCTTAAGCTGTGTTGTGTACTTACATCACTTATTTTTCCTATGACTGTGCTTTGTCACTATTTTTTATGCAGACCTCTTCATCTCTGTTCCCCATCAATTGCAAAACATGCATTTGGGTCCTTAAAAAGAACTGAAATGTGTAACCTGCATACTGGGACACCAGTGCTTTCCCTGGAACAGGTCAGAAATTCACTTCTTGCTTGGAAAAAACATGGAGATGCCCTTTCTGTTGGCCTTACCCTCCATTAAAACAGACTACAGAAAGAGAAGCACAACTATTAACAGTATGATAAACACAGCAATTAGAAAGGGCATATATATCCAGGCCATTTTAAAGCAGATTTAAGAGATGGATGTTTGAAAACAAACTTTGCCTGACCCTTGAGCTAAATCTAACCCAATTGCTTTAAGATTTTGCAAAAGAGTATTGAGGTGACAGGACTGTATTGATGGAAGAAGGAAAACAAATTAGATATGGTTCTCAGTATTTCTAGTGTTTGGGAGAATGTGGTATCCAAAACACTATGAAATTCTCAACTTACTACTTCAGACATAGGGATTTGAAGTTAACACAAATAAATGCTTTTTAGTCTATATTGCATCCCTGAGGTGCTTTATAACCTTACAGAGCAGCCTACTTGTAGATAGGGAGGCCAAAAAAAAAAAATGGACCTGGATTCTGATTTCACTTCCAGCAATGGGGAAGCAGCTCTGTTAGTCAACAAATTCATTAAAGCATAAAGCCAGCATGGACATGGAAGCAACCTCCTTGAATTCTGTTAATAATTATTGCTGGTACTTTACTATTTTTGCTATGGCAGTTCTTTGCAGCATCCCAGAGAAGGCCCTTAAGCAACCACTTCCATCAACCAAGAGTTCCTAGCCACGTGCCAGCTGCAGTGCGCATCTCACTGCAGCCACAGCAGACTCTGTCGCTTCCTGTCTGTGTTGGCTAAGCAAGAAAGAAAAACCAGCATGGCCAGTTTACAAGTATGTGTCACTGGGTGATGGAGGAGATCTGCAAAGCAGCTGCGGTGCATTTCCAAAAGGAAGAAACCTAGTGAAATAGGAGCCCTGAGTGCACAAGCCTCATTCAACGCAGCGATGTTTCATGGCAAGGAAAACCCGTGTGCTGCCCTGCTGATGTGCTCCAGCTGTGCCGTGTTATCCTGCTCCCTGGCACTTGACCTCCCTGACTCAGGCTCAATGCCTGACTGATGCATTAGCTTTCTTTGTTATTATTTACAAACGCTTATTGCGCTCCCTGTGGATCCCTTTTGGATCATTTCTGTGAATATTGAGAAAAGCACCAGCCGATGTCAGCTCTCAGCTGTGGATTTAGCACTCACTCATGATCTGGGTTGCTCCAATTCAAGGTAGTTGCAGTGGGATGAGGAGCTGGAGGAGCGAGGTAACGAAGCAGAGACCCAAGCGCTGCTGAAGACTCATCTTAAAGTCCCTTTCAGGCCTTGTCAGGCCTATCAAACACTCAGCTCCGTTGTTTCTCTTTTCCTTTCGTTTTTTTGTTATTTCCCGCACCACTTTATAACGTTTACGTGCAATCGAGGATGCCTCGTCTCTACTTCCACTCTTGTCTCTACTTCCACTCTTGGGGGTTTGAGGGCCGGTCCCTTGGGCTGCTCCGGAGCCACTAGGTGGTGCCACCAGACCTCCTTGCTCTGAGGGGACAGTGTCCGCCAGGTGGCGGGTGGATCGGGACCTGCGCCGCTCCTCCGCTCTTCTGCTCCTCGGGGAGGCATCTGGCAAGTTTGATGCAAGGAGCTTTGTGTAGCAACAGTGATATTTGCAAGGGAACAGCGACTTCAGGAGAAGCAGAGGAATAATGTTGGGAAGGAAAGAGTAGCGATAATACTTATGTTTTGCATAGAAAATTCATAATTTCAAAGCTAGGAGGGACCATGCTGATCATTTAGTCTGATGCCCTACGTATAGGGATGTGTACATAATATATGTGGTGCATTGAAATGTCTCTCAGTTCTTAAACGTGATTTCAAAGGCTGTATGAATAGGGAAAGTGAAGCGCAGAAATCTAATACCATGCAGCAGGTGAGCAGAAACAGAAGCCAGATCTACAACCCCTGAATTGGTGCTGTCCTCCCAGCTCCCAAACTCCCCATTTCTTCTTCAAAAGGCAAAATAAAGTGTCCCAAGACAAGGTATATTCACATATGCTTGGGCAATTATGAATTGCTGGTTTGGCAGTGCATATCATTAGGAGGAAACACTGACTAATGGCTAGAGAATATAATTTACAGGTGGATACTTCTTGCTCTGTTTTTGCGCTTGCATCCCTTTGACTGAGTGGCCTAGCACAATTTTCCTTGACTTAATTTGTCATCATTCATTGACATGTGGCAATAGTATCTTCAAGGACTGTCGCAAGATGTAATATGCTATTAGTTCTCCATAGGTTAAAAGGCTTAATTAATACTAGGAAAGAGGCAAGATTTTTTGGAGTTCTCAGAACTGCTCTCTACAGTCTTTTTTATTATTAAAAAATGAACATATAATCTGTCTCAGACAGGAAAGTGGAAGTGAGTGCCCTGGCTGCCCCCATCTGCTGCACTTTGATTCGTATCCTGGAGAGGTTTTGGAGCAGGTGGCTCCCTTGTGAGCAGAGCTAGAGCACAGGATACTGTCCAGGCACCTGCCTCAAGCACTTCATTTGCTAGTGGCTGCTTGGTCCATGGCACCAAAGCCGAACTAGTCTGAATTAAAAGCCCTTAAGCACATGCAGTATGGACAGGAGTCCCCAGCACCAGCTGCTCCTCCTGCATGTCTGCTCCTATGTGCTGCACTATCAAGGTAATGCAGACATGCAGAGTGATGATGGTTCCTGTCGGAGGCAAAGTCCAGAAGCTTTTCCCGAAAGGCAGTTGCAAATAGTGAGATTCGTTCTAGCAGGTTCAGTTACAAGAAATAAAGTCATGTAGCCTAAGCTGTGTCCAGATCTCCTCTGGATAGTGAGAAACAGGCATTTCCAATCCCACCTTCAGCACTGAGGAGGAATGCCCTTTTAGCTGGTGAAACTGTGAGAGATGATCTGTACACTCTCCTAGTAACTAGCTGCACCAAACCATGACTAGATGTTGTGCAGTGCTGAGCATTATTCATACTGACTTAAGGGATAGCTTCTGTCTTGCCTTTTCCTCCCTTTACCTTCCATCCCATGCCCCTTCCAGCTCATCCCTGCTCCATACCGGTCCACCCACCACCTGTGCAGCTGTGCTGTGAACCAGAACAGGGAACAGACCCAGTTGAATGATATCCCGAATGCATAAGTTTCCTTTTCAGTCAGATATCTAGTTTGCAGCATCCCTCCATTCACAACCAGGGGGGCAGGACGTTATCACAGTGACCACTTAAGCGGATATTGCCATTTTAAATGACAAATAACAGCCTGGGTTGGGGGGGAGATCTTTCATCTCCACTCAGATTTTACACTGAAATAGCATCCCTGAGACAGCTACCTCCATGCAGACAATACCTTTTCCTGCAGTGGGGTCTTAGCCTTTGCTGGAAGCCTCCAAAACCTGCTTTTGCTTTAAGGATTATCTCTGAAGCAAACTCAGCCATTTCCATCTTACTGAAAGCAATGATTTTCCTGTCCTGTAGCTGGTCAATATTTGAACTGGCAGCAAGGTGGATCTTTCAAAGGACAGATAATCTTTTGTTTATTCTCTTCTAACCTTGTTCATACTCAGTCGAGACTTCTGCTTAAATGTTGCCACTTTCTCGTCTTATTGCTATTTTTAGTAAGGCTGAAGCTGCAATGGTAGAGACCATGAACCCTGAATCATTCCAGCCTATAGTTTTGGTAGGAAGGCTGCATGAGGCATATCTGATGTAAATCCGTGAAATGTCGGAGCCTAATTGCTGAATACCAATGCCTTTCCCACCCCTTTAAATACTGATCTGGCTGCTGAACTTGCCTTGCCTTGAAAGCAAAAAATATGCATGCAGGGAAATAGAGTAGACTGCATGAAATGGCAATAAACCATCATTTTGGGTGGGTGATTCCTAGGAAATCTGGAAGGGAAAAGGAAATGTTCCCAACAGAGACAAGCTGCTAAGCTTCTTTTTTAGGCCCTGGCTTGCAACCGTGTGGTACCTTGTTTTCCAAGGCTAGCAGGGAGGGAATAGACACAGATGCATGTGATGTGCCTGGTGCTTCCCCTTTCACCCTCCCCTTGCACTTGAGAAGCACTTTCTATTTATCTGCATCTTAAAAAGGGGGATGTGGCGGGTGCTGAGCGTGCAGAAGAGCAAACAGAGGAACCACCATCCCCTTTGCCTACCCCAAGCTCCCTGCTATCCTTCTCCTGTCTCTCCTGTACTTCCTTCTGCTGGGAAAATCTCACACCACTCTAGAGAGAAATCCAGGCAGAAACTGATATTGCTTAGAGCAGCATGAACTTCCTATCGAAGGCTTCAAGGAGGACAAGAGAATGGCAAAGATCAGGGGCAGCAGGACCTCGGGGCTGGAGGAGCTGCTAAAATGGGTCAGTTCACCTGCCCTGACACACCACAGGCTTTCCCAATTTAATGCCCTCATTTATGGTTGTGCAAGCTGTGCATGTGCAGATGTGGAGCTGCAAGAGGCCAGTTTTACCCAGGCAGGGGTAATTGTCAAATAAAAGCAAGGGAAAATGGACGTCTGCTTCATGCACAATGCAGAAGTCTGAACAGAGGCTTATTATGAGATGTACCTGAAGAACTGCTTCTTTCATTGTAAACAAGTGACTGGAAATCACTTACAAAAATGCTTAAGATATATGCTGGACCAAGTACATGATGATTCTGCTGAGTAATCTTGAATCTGAAGCAATTTATTTTGGCGCTCATATATCCAAGCAAAATCCCTGGTAAGGCCAAGGGAAAGCACTAGTATTTCCAGAAAGGAAATGATTAAGATTTAAAACATTTCTCTGTTCCTATTTATTGAACTCCTCTATGCACCTCAAGCCCACCTCTCTCTCTGCTCCTACGAGCTCTGTACGCAGATCTGTTCAATAGAAACCTAAGCACGTTACCTGTGTAATCAGAAAGAACTGGAGCACAGAGATGGGAGTTTATTATATCAGCTGTTTACACTTAAAGGATTGTTATTTCATAAAGAAATTCAAATGATTCGATAAGTATAAAGAAAGTGTTCTGCTGGTGCAATGTCTGTGAGGAGTTACAGCTACAAAAATTACTTGGCAGCAAAATATTCCTTCTGCTTTTATAAATGTATTAAATCCAGTGCTGATAAATGGTTAAAACAAGGGCTTTTTGGACATAGCTTAGTCATCTTCAGTCCACAAGAGAACACACTGCTCAGCTCAGTGCTTTGTTATACAGGCATATTAAGAGTAATAATAAATCCCTGTTGATATATTAATAAGGTAGAAACTCCAGTCATGGACAAGGAGCCCTTTATGTTATACACTATAAATAATACTGCAGAAATATATTACATATAACGCTCTAAGTATATACTATGCATCCAATGAAACAGGGACAGGGAGAGATTCATTAAGGAGCAAAACTGAAAAATGGCAGAGTTTAATGACTGAGTAGGCACTAGCTTCTATGTGCCAACTCTCTGCTAGCCAAGATTTCTGTACTCATCACGGGCTGAAGGAGGACAGCTCCTTCACTTTAAGGAAGTTTTTGGAATATATTTTGTGTGTTTGTGTGTGTGTTTCAAGAATATTATGAGAGAAAGCACAGAATGTTTCTTATAAATGTAATGAAGCCTGAGCATCATTAGCAGAGTGAAAGCATCCTGCCAGTGCAGGAGCACTCAAGGATACACCTTTACCAAAGTGCTGTGTCCATCTGTGTCTATCTGCAGCAGTGTGGCTTGCTTTGGTGTTCATGTACCCAG
>JAVCKT010010955.1:16243-26604 GCA_032273925.1 Rhynchotus rufescens
TCTTTTTAAATATTGTAACTAACTTTTTATTAAAGGCTTTTTATCAAAATATACATATTCATTGAATTACTGAGAACAACTACTGAGTAGATTCTTTTTTATCCTCCTTTCTCTCTAAATATATGTTTCTTTATTTGTATAAACGTGCACTTACGGGAATATATACATAATTGTATTTCATGTCTATGTATATCTCTCTGCTTTGCTATATATATGTATTTGTGTGTGTTTATGTAAAAGACAAAGGTAGAATTATGATTTTCTCTGAAGAAATCCCAAATTTTATTATAAATATAAATCTGATTTGCCCTGATGTATTCTAAAATTAGTTCACCTGTAAAGTACTTACACCTGCCATTGACCATGTCAAACTGCATTTGGTGACCTCAAAATATTAAATGTAAAATTATGAAGAAAAATCTACCTTTTAGCTATTTTCTCCTGGTGATAATAAGGGAGCAGATATTTTAGTTTTAGCATAATTTCCCTTTGAAGTTCTTGCCTTTTAAAACTCCTTTTACAGTACCTTATATCACCAGGCCATCCAGAGCATAATGAACTGGAAGACCTAATATCAAATATATATTTGCTAAGAAGACAATATTTATTTTTAAAATTTTATAAACATCTAATATCTCAGAAACATAATTACCTTAATGAATAAAAAAACTCAAACATTTTAATACCTCTCACTTAGAACATTTATGTCTGCACTTACTTTGTTCCCAATGTTTAGATCACCTCTCAGTTGCAACAATCATTAGCTAAGTTATTTAAGAAATGATTAATTTTGTACAATTGTATGGTCTCTGTAACGTGCTTGAGTGTTTCTTAGACCTGACTAGAATGATGGAAATTCTCAAACATATAAATGGCATATTTATAATTATCCTATTACAAAACTTAAAAATTACAGATGCTTTTAATAACTTACTAGCTGATTTCCAGACTGATCATATTTGCTTGTATTTCACAAAGTGTAAATCTAGTAATTTTTGGAAGATTTATTTTATGTAAGAGGCAAAGACACAGACACATAGATGCCTAAACAGACACTCCTATGAGGAGTATTTTAACCATGTGTTTGGATGTGAAATACTCTTTGGTATATGCTAGTAATTATTAGTCGTTTATCTCACAAAAATAAATGGTATCTGGGAATATATAAGGGAAGCCCCTGCATCCCAGGATGACTCAAGGAACAGAGAGAATGGACCTCCTAGTCTATTGGGTCGTATTAAGAGAATTTGATATCTTTGGGCCTACACCACTGTGTGTATATAAATACATTCAGATTCATTAATACTGGAGAGAATAACAGTTTAGCTTAAAACATAATGACGAGAGGGAGAATTTGCTAAGAATAGATTTAGGCTGGGAAAAGAAAAAGTGTTTACATCTAAGGAATGAATGTGTAGAATATCTTCCTAAAATTTTCAAGGAGGACAAGAAAATAAATTGTTTAATGTGGCATTTTTGTTCATGAATGAGATTTATACAACTAACAAGAACATTCTTGGAACAGGGAATTATGTTTATTATGCAAATCTTTGAAAAGTCAGTATGCTTGTCTCTGCAAAATAGTTTAAAGGGACACTTTTAATACTGTTACAATTTTTGTATTAATCTCATGCTTTAACACTTCACCGGTAACCTGTGAGGGCTAGGAGGCTGAAGCAACTTTGCCTTCTGTCAGCTTAGTTCTGTTCTTCAAAGTACTGGATATTGGCTGGGTATAGGGTGCTGTCAGCAGTAAAAGATTTTCTAAAGTGTCCTCTTCATACATTCTGAGAATGAATATGAAAATGCTGTGCTAGGACATCACTGGGACCCAAGGAATTTTTTTTTGATCTGGGTAAGACTGTCAGATGAGATTCTTCTGCTCACTGACATAGGATCTATCTCCCCAGATTAGAAGAGCTAGAAATTTAAGGATTTTTTCTTGCAAATAAAGGGACATGGAATGTTGACAATTTATTCAACTTCTCTTCCTGAGGCATGATTTTGTTTTAGCTTTTCACCTTTTTCAAGTAAGTTTCCAGTGCTCAGCTATTTCTCCCCAGTGTAACCCACAGAAAGCATTACATGGGACACATTACGGGAAAAAAAAGAACACATCATGATTCTTCCAGAATTAGATAAGATCAGAAAAAAAGTGTTTTGAGTATAAACTGACACAGTGGACCACAATTTAGTGAGGAAGTAACCTTATCATGCATACTCCAAGAGAGTCCTGATTCAGCACACTTTAAAAAAATTTGCCCCTTCTAAAAACACAGGCAGAACTGAACAAAACTCCTGCCTCAGGAAGAAAGGAGAAAAAGAATTTAGGATGAGTGCATAAAAAAAAAATTAATTTGTTTATGAAAGACGCCTAGATAGCATTGTTACTGTTTCTTTATATGACAGGAGAGAGGTAGACTTTATCCTGCAGCCTGATGCACACTATGCCAGCCCCAGGGCAAATGTTCCATACCATTTAGCTCTGTGCTGACATATGCTGGATGCTAGAGACCAACCTCCAAAGAAGCAGTAGGGACATCTGCTGTCACCAAAACACTGTAGGCAGTGACTGCATGACATGCTGTGGTGTCTGTACGAAGAGCCACAATAAATAAGCGGATAATAGGTTTCTGTTTGAACATTGTTTCACTTTACTGAGGATGCACACTCTGGGTGCTCAAGTAGCAAGTGATGCTCATTAACTCCCTTGGGGGAATGGACATTTGATCCATTTACTTGGGACACGTAAGGCAGGCACTATTCAGAGAATCAGGAGAGGAACCACAGATCCCTTTTGTAGTCTGTGAAAAGAGGTCCAGGCAATCAAGAGGCAATTTAGAGAAACTACAGTTGCCTAATTTAGATATCTAAACTAAACAGTTGTGAATATCCCCTGTGGTGAATAATATAAACGTGTTAGCAGTCTTGCACAGTAGAAGGACTGCTAACTACAGAATCACAATATAAAGAAAAAAATAACTTCATAAAACTATTGCCTACTGAAAAATGGTAATGGATTTTTTGCTCAAGAGGTAATTAATACTTTCTTCATAAAATAGTACATACATTGGAGAAAGGAAGCATGGTATACAGCCTACCCAAGCTAACAAACTTCATAGAAAAACTTGTCCTCTCTCTTTTGGAACTTAAATAACCCCAGCCCCAAAAGCTGACTATGTTTTGATAAATGGACAAAATTATCGTACAGCAACAAATTGTGAGGCATGTGTAAAAAAGAACAAATTCTTCAACAGCAACACCCTTTACATGTGGAAGCATAAGAGTGTATCCTTGTGGGAGGTGAGAATATTTTATTTTACATCACAATATTCTGTTTAAAATCATTACTTGAGAAAGAGAGTGTAGGAGTGAGGAGTCCTAATGAGATGTTGTGCTGGTTGTAGATATCCAAACCATACTCGCTTGGAGTCAGACTCCTATTTTCTAGTGAACATTTGTACTGCCAAAAATACATCTACAATTGTATCAATATGTATTTTCTCCCTTATCTTTTGGCTGAAGACAGTCCGCTTCAGATAATGAAGTATTACTGACACACAGAAGGTTTTTTAGGTCATGGATCTGCTGCTGATTTACATGTAGATTACTATTCAGAGCTACACATGCTGCCAAGCTCATTTCACTCCAGACGAAGAAAAGAGAACATTTCACAGGCTTTACTGCAAACTTTTAAATGGGTTTTCATTTCTGTAAGAGGACAGGTTTGATATTATGTCCTGCTTATAAAAATAGTTAAACTCTCGACTAAAGCTTTGCACAAGGTCCCATGACATCCCAGAGAAAGGCTTCAGAATATATGATTTGCAAAGATGGAGATGCTTTTAGGCTTGCTTCCAGGCCAGGTGAGCTTGGTCCCATGGAAGATTCAGCTTGTTAAAATACACAGAAATAAGAATATTTCCTGGAACCACTAAATAATTTATTCTTTCCCTGTCTGCTACTATGTGATTTTCTCTTTAATGAGTATTTTACTGACAGTATTAGGGAAATCTTGATAGTATTCTCACTTTATTTCAGCCTAAATTTTGATTGAATTTTATTTTGTCACTCGCTGACCATTTCCTTGGAGCACACAATGACCTGCCTTTCAATGTTTTAAAAAACCTCTGCAAATTTTTCTTCAATATTTGTACTACTTGCAAAATGATCTTTTGTTTCATTCAATTTATTTCCATGTGACCATATTCCTACATTTACAACCTAATCCCTGTGGAAGAAGGTCACCAAATAAAGCAGAAGGGATCCTGTGAAAAAAGGTATTACTAACATTTTGTTTACATTGTATCTGAATATTCAAATCAATATATCTATCTCCCATTCCTCACACTTTGTCTTTCCTCACCTCTGTCTCACCTATTATCTCTACATAGAATCCAATGTCTAGTTGATTTTATTCCAAACTCCTCTTTATTTGTAACTGAAAAAATGCTGCAACATATAAGCTGCATTAGACCTGGAAGCTAAAGTCTTCCCAGAGCAAGCCATGGAGCCTGACATGCATAAGCTACTTGTCCCCAAACAGAGCACTGCATATCTTAGAGGGTTTATTCCGTGAGCTGATAACCAGAGAGCTCAGCACAGGAGCCATCCTCTGTGGTGGGGGTCTGGAGTGATTTCATCACCTAGCAGAGGAAAACAGGGTGTGGAGGGGGTCTGGAGCCAAGGGATTTTAATCAGTCACATTTACTGATAGATGCGGAGGCATTGCAGCAGCAGATTCAGTAGCAGAAAGTGACCTGTTATGATATGTGTAAAAGGGTTTTTGCCTAAAGTATTCAAGATCTCAGTGGGGATGTTCCATAATTCCATGCAGCAGGTGACCTCTCTTTAGTGAGCATCCTAAATAATGCTGGGGGAGGAAAAACACATTTTAACACCTGAAATATGATAACATTACTATGTGACGAGGAAATCTATGTGCATGTGCTACTGTCTGTTTTTGTTGCTTGCAGAAACAGGGCCCAGTAGAGATACAATCCAGGAGTAGAACCCAATTACCTTTCCTACAGCTCATCTCATCCTTTCTAAGTCTAAACATTTTATTTGATCTACTAGATGACCATAGATAAAGAAGATAGACAGTGGAAGTCTCTCTCTTTTTTTCCTTTTTTTTTTTCTCCCTCTCCTCTCTCTCTTTCTTTCTCTCTATATAAATGTATGTATGTGTGAATGTGTGTGTATACTCACAATATTGGAAGTGTAAGCCTAGCATATTGATTAATTTTCCCACTATTAGTTATGAACCATTCCTAAAAGAAGAACATCCACATAAAAATGAATCAGCTTAAAAACATAAAACATTATACTTTATGCCTTATAAAATTGTGCCTAGAAAGTTCTTACAAAACAATATGTTGTTAGTTTCTTTGCTGTAACAGACCATTAGGAAAATGAGAAATAGTTATAGGGAAAGCAAGGAGTATTACTATCTTTCCCAAAAGATAACCAAGCAATCCTAGAACTCTAATTGTCTCATGTGAGGCTTATATTTTCCGATTGTGTGTATTATCTCGCTATAAAAATCCACCTCTTTTGCTAATGAATAGGTAGCCGAAGTTCTAGTTGAGTGGTTCCAAGTCCAAAAGGGTCAGGAACCATTAAGTACAAGATTATTCCTGTATCTGGGAGAATGGGAAATAAAGGGAGAGTGCATCTTCATACAAATCCTATCTAAGATTTTTGCTCTCTGTTGTATACTAATTTATTAAAAAGAAAAAAAAATCACTAATTGAATCAGTGTATTCAATTCTCATCTCACATTGCAAAAAAATGATTTGGTTCACTCTTTGTAGTTTCCTCACCAAATCATATCCAAACAAGTTGTTATTAGAATAAATCTCTGAATAGAGTGGATTTTTCATAAGTAATGTCATCCTTACTTAGAGCTTTTAGTTGCCACTTATTTTCTCCCTCAATCACATAAAATCTTTCAAGGACAGAAAGATATGTTTCAGGAGACCTACCGTAGGTCTCCACTGGAGATCTGAAATGTTGCTACTGTTTTGGTGAACAAGCCAACAGTACTTCTAATTCTGTTACATGCTTTGCAAATAGCTCCTTCTGGTCACAGAGTGGCAGGCCAGTGTGTTTATCGTCAGGGGTCTGTACTAGGTAAATCTGGATTACACTTCATTACTGTTTGCTGTCCTTTCTGTTGATGTTTACCCTCTCATTTGAAAGGAACCTGACAACTGAAAAGTTGGATTTGTAAAAGGATTAATGTTGTGTCCCACAAAGATAACAGAAGAAATCAATGATAGTTGGGTCTCCTCCTGAGAGCTGTATCATATGCCTTAATAAGGGCTCCTTTACAAAATTTGTTTGTTCATTGTCTGTAATAACTACGCTCTGCAGTTTATTTCTTCATACACTGATTGTGAGGTTTAGCATTTCATACTGATATAAGCTTTGATTCATAAAGGAAATCATTAAAAAGAAATAAAAACAAAAACTTGACCATGGCAGTTAAATCTCATACATGAAGAGATTAAACAAAGCTCTGTACATTATAAACAATAAATTAAGTAACAAGAGAATTGTAAAATGTGACCTTGGCTTTTGGAAGAAATCCTAAGTGGCAGACTCTGAAAGTAACATTACAACCTTGGGAAAAGCTTTCATTTTATTATTTTTTTTTGTCATATGCAGCAAAAGGAAATTTGTTAGGAATAATATTTCAAAACTTTCTGAAAATTATTCAAAATCAGTTTTCATCAGTTTGAATGTGCTGCTTATGTTGGACACTAGTTCAGGATTGTAGACTGTTGTGGCTTGAGCGGGGAGGGCAGAAATTTGGTAAGAGATGGATGCCCTTGTGTTTCAGCCAGTCCTCAAAAGTTAGAGGGACTGGGGACAGCTGGATTCATCTCTTAATAGAGATACCAAACACTGTGGTAACTATAGGCCCTACTCTGGCAGTATTGGGTTCACGAACAGCCTGTGGGTCCGATCGCCTTCAAAACAAGTAGTCAAGTTCACAAATAGCACAATTTATTCAAATGCAACATTTAGAGAACAGGGTTTGAATGTCAGCACAAGAAATTCCCTACTACAGTATGAGGTTCTTAGAGAGTGTCTAGTTTACAAATATGCAATCACTCACCCCAGAAGATGAGAGAGGGTTCTCAAGCTCAAGGAGTCTGTTCAGGCAGACTGACTGGAGGGTAAGAAAGGGGTTCAGCCATTCGACTGATCTAGAAATTACGGTAGTTTCTTCCTTCTCTCCTCTTCCTTCTTTCCTTCTTCCTTCTTTCCTTCTATGTTTCTCCTTTTATATATTTGCTTTTGCAAGCAAATTTTAGGTGGAGCTTGAGCGACTCTAGTCATATATACTTTCATTATTGATCATTTGAAAAAGTCTCCTGAGTTAACTGAAAATCTAGAGAGCATGCTCAGTGAGGAGTGGTCATTCCTTGGAAGTGGATAATTTCTAGGATGGGGATATGTATTGATATTATAATGAGATTAGAATGAGGAGAACTTTGAGCAAAAAGTCCATCGGAAGAGACTGATCTGCCACCACTGTTGGCCCAGCACCAGACATCTTATTATACTGTGTGGCTTGTCATCAGCTGCATGATAAAACCAGGTTGCCAGCTCTGCAGGGATTATATCAGTTTGGCCGCAGTGTATTCAATCTGTTGCACCCTCTGTCAGATTGCCACCTCTGCTGGAAAGCCAACAAAGTTTGGCCATGGTGTCTCCATTCTGCTCTACTCTTCATTTACTCTTATTAGTGTGCACTAGGAGGGCAGATTGTGGAGTCAAGTGAATCATAGAGAAGTAGATTCCATACATACCAACAATCTGGAAGTGGTAACTGTCTCTCACCTCAAGCAAGCCTCTGTAATGTCATTACTTCTGTTAGACCCTGTTTTTTTCTCTCATTTTCCCTTTCTCAAGCAATTCTCTCACACAGACACAACTCAAAAAGGAGCTGTAGATAGTCACAAAATGTAATAATGCCCATCAGAAGTTCAAATGACCATTCTAAGCTAACTTCTCTAACATGAAACAAAACAGGATGTGTATTCTTAAATGATTCAGCTTTCAGGGAGAAATATTAAGTCTAAATACTGTACTACAAATACAATTTGCCCTCAGAGAAGGGATATGGGAGAAAATTAATCAAATAGAAACCTTTGGATAGAGAACTCCTGACTTCGTCTTTTATTTGATTACTGGTGATGTTATTGTGAATTATCATCTAATGTTTGGGCTATGTTAGTGTTTGTTAGTACTCAGTAGTTCAGTTAATGGTCAGAATCCAAAGATGTACACACATAATAAAAAAATTAGACTGTGCCCTGAAGACATTTAATAGTATCATTTCAGTAAATAAAAAATATCATGACACATTGTAAAATTCTCTTTCTTGCCTATCTCTCCTGCTCATCCAGCAAATAAAAGAAAAAATAATTTAATTTTTTTATAAGTAAATTGTTTTTTCTTTCATGACAATGACATCTTATTTAGAAACTAATTTCTGTCATAGGAAGTTGGTACTCCTTTTACATCTTCAGCTAGTGTCTGTGAGTTGAGGTCAGAAAAGAAAGAGTTGATCTCTTTTATTTATTTTCATCTCCACAAATGATTGATGGAGCTAGCAACAGCTTTGTACTTCCCATGTTCCATGTTAACAGCTTTCAGTGCATTCATAGAATCATAGAATCACAGAATGGATAAGGTTGGAAGAGACCTCTAGTGGTCTTCTAGTCCAACCCTCCTGCACACGCAGGATTGCCTAAAGCATGTGGCACAGGGTGCCATCCAGGTGGATTTTGAAGATCGCCAGAGAAAGAGACTCCACAAACCCTCTGGGCAGCCTGTTCCAGGACTGTCACCCTCATTGTTCATTTTTGCTAGTTCTATCAGGGGTCACCACTGAAAGGAGGCCAGTCCCCTCCTCCTCACTCCTTCCCTTGAGGTATTTATAGACACTGACCAGATCTCCCTCAGTCTTCTCTTATTCAGACTGAACAGGCCCAGCTCTCTCAGCCTTTCCTCATAGGGCAGATGTTCCAGGCCCCTGATCATCTTCATAGCCCTGCGCTGGACTCTCTTCAGCAGTTCCACATCCTCCTTGTACTGGGGAGCCCAGAACTGCACACAGTCTCCAGATGTGGCCTCACCAGAGCTGAGTAGAGGGGGACGATCACCTCTCTTGACCTGCTGGTAACACTCCTCCTAATGCAGGCCAGGATCCCATTGGCATTCTTGGTCATGAGGGCACACTGCTGCCTCATGGCCAACTTGTCATCCACCATGATGCTCAGGTTCCTTTCGACAGAGTTGCTCTCCGCAAACTCAGTCCCCAGCCTGTCCTGGCGTGTGAGGTTATTTCTCCCCAGGTGCAGGACCTTACACTTGACTTTGTTGAACTTCATGACGATTCTCACCATCCAGTTGTCCAGTCTGTCCAGGTCCCTCTGGATGGCAGCGTAGCCCTCTAGGGTATCAGCTACTCCCCCCAGTTTCACATCATCCGCAAACTTGCTGAGAGAGCAAGCACTCCATCCCTTCATCCAGGTCATTGATGAATAATTTGAACAGGACTGGACTGGACTGACCCCTGGGGGACACTGCTAACCATAGGCCTCCAACTAGTCTTTACACCACTGATCATCACCCTCTGAACTCTGCCATGCAGCCAGTTCTTAATCCACCTACCTGTCCACCCATTTCGCCCACACTTCCAGAGCTTGCCCAGGAGAATGCTGTGAGGGACAGCGTCCAAAGCCTTGCTGAAGTCCAGATAGACAGCATACACTGCTTTTCCCTCATCTATCCAGCTAGTCATTCCATAATAGAAGGCTATATCAGGTTAGTCAAGCATGATTTCCCCTTGGTGAATCCATGCTGACTACTCCTGAGCACCTTCTTGTCTTCCATATGCTTGGAGACAGCAGTCAGGATGAGCTGTTCCATCACTTTTACGGGGATGGAGGTGAGGCTGACTGGCCTGTAGTTGTCTGGGTCCTCCCTTTGCCCTTTCTGAAGACTGGTGTGACACTGACTTTCTTCCAGTCCTCAGGCACCCTCCCTGTTCTCCAGGACCTTTCAAAGACTATGGCGAGCGGCTTTGCTATAACGTCTGCCAGCTCACGCAGCACTCTGGGGTGCATCCCATCAGCGTCCATGGATTTGTTAGTATCAAGTTGCCTCTCTCCAGGCTGCTGCTCTCTCCTCTTCCTCTCTCCAGGCTGCTTCTTTTGTCTGAAATTCCAGAGGGCTACCTTTGGCAAACCCCGAAGCAAAGAAGGCATTGAGCAACTCTGCTCTGTGTTTTTCACAACTAGGACATCCTCGCTGTTCACCAGTAGACCACGTTATCCCTA